>OY720457.1:10742500-10902500 GCA_963082715.1 Harpalus rubripes
CTAATACACCCATTAATTTTCTTCTAAAAGTGCGGGGGATATAAAACTATATTTTATATGGCAAGTAAATTAATTCCAGAAATTAAAAATAAACAGCTCTACTAGATTTACTTACTAAATATTTTTGATGTCAGGCGGTACGACGTGTCGGTTGAAGTTACTTTTCTTCGACATGTTACGGCGCCAAGAAATTTGTAAACTACAATTAGTAATCATCATCATTACGCAAAGAAGAAGAAGAAATACAACAACGTAATTGTTATTTATACAGGCTGTCTCATAACTCGCGCCCCAGAGCGAATGAGGAAACACGAGACTGCACTCGGATGTGTAGTTTCGAAGAAAAAAAAATCTAGCTTAAAATATATTCGAGAAAAGACGTCTTAAAATTGACCAATCAGAGACCTACACCTTTAACGTGTGTTTGCCGTAATTTTACGTTATTAGGATTTTATACAAATCAACTCTTCTTTAAAATGTGTGGGCAACTGTAGTTTTTGAAAAATGTCAGTGTCAAATTAAATTTGACAAGGTGAATCAAAAAAGGCAAATTCTTACCATGTATTCAGCCGCTGATTACTTAGAAATGATTATAATTTTCGGAGAATGTGGACGTAACGCCAAAGAGGCAGCACGAGTCTATTCGGAACGTTTTCCAGATAGAAATCTAGTGGATCATAAAGTGATATTGAGAGCCATCGCAAGGACGCATGAGACCGGTCAAGTTATGTCAGATCAAATGACAATAATATTTTCGTTTAACACATTTTACACAGCTGCTACAACACGTTGCACTGTACGTTATAATTATGATCTCGGGTGACTCCTTCGCTAACCTAAATTTGTTGACAGTGAAAAGTCAACTCTAAAGTATTAAAATTACAGTAAGTCAAACAAATTTTGTAACTCACAAGTAGTATTTTTAAAACCTAGCAACCAGTTTTATTTTGTAATAATATCATCACACCTCAAGATATCCTTTCGGGATTGGTGGATTAAAAAGTCTTGTAACTCCGTTATGCAAGCAGCCGCAAATTATTTTCATCTATTTGTTGGCAACCTATTGTCGTCGACAAGTGTCAGTTTCGTCTGGGGCGCAAGTTGTGAGACATTCTGTATATCAAGGCAGCGAAATCTCTCTTTAGCATTTCGAGAGAAAAATTGTCACCTAGGTCGCTTACGGCCGAGGCAGTATAAACTCGAGGGCACTGGAGAATTTCGCGGACAAGATGTAATGTACACACCATTTTTCGTGCAACCGTAAATAATTTGTAATTATACTTTTTTTCGCTGTTCTTATCAGTAGGTATAAAATAAATAAATAAAGCGCACTGTTTGATACAATGTATTAATGTATACAATCAGACAAAATTCACAACACACAATACCTACACAAACTGTCAAAATGTGAAATTTCAATTGTTTAGTGGAAAGCGCTAACAACATAACTGTCAAAAAAGTTATATTTTTGAGTCGCATTTTTTAAAAACCTTAATGTAAAATTACCTCAATAGAAAAAATTGTATAAAATAACATGTTGCATAAGGCCTGTTACCGCACTTCTACTTTGTAAAAGTCGCCCCGCGGCTCGTCCAAATTTGGACTCGTATGTTAACAGCTTGCCTTATGATACTTGATTTTTAACAATTTAATTTAATTTATTGAAATAGAATAGATTAAATAATTTCCATAACAACTATTTTGCAATACTTATTTATTAAAAAAAATACAAACCAAGAAACTTATTGTTGTCATATTTTAAAAACGTCATTGTCATATTATCCGTCATGTCAAAATTTTCAAGTATCAAAGTGATTTTAGTTTACTTCCAATTTCGCGTCCGTTGCCATAACAACGGCCAATGGCCGCGAAATTAGATTTCCCGGACCGTGCTGCGTCTGCGAAATGTTTTGTTCACGTAAGTTTGTACAAAAAGTAGTGATGCACGCGAGGCGAGACGAGACGAGAAATATAAAATATCGATCTCGTCTCGTTTTCGGATCTGTAATCTCGATCTCGCTCTCGTTCTCGCAATTTTTTTTGGGTCTCATCTCATTCTCGCCCCTGAGTCTCGCTATAAAAATAAGCGCTTGCGCACTATGTATTTACGTAACTATTTAATTACAAGAGACACGTTCGCACCAATAGCACCGTCTTCCATGTATTTGCAGTCGTATAACTATAATAAAGAGATGAAACACTAAATTCTGGTCACCAAATTATTTCAATACGAACATAATGTTTATTCATTTATGGTCACCAGAAAATGTGATAAGTTAGTAAATAATTTAATTTACTTCTAAAATATCCATTTTATCATCAAATTGTGATCAACAAGAACATATTTTGTCATCAGTAAAACGAATTAAACATTTAAAAATTATTTTTTGTAACACTTTTTCATTAAATACATGCAACTATTTAAGTAAGATTAAGTCATAAAAACCGCTACACTGGTAACCCACTGGCAACCAATCACTCCACTTCTCTCCATGTTGGCTCCCATTGTCGCTTAATATAATATCCTTTACTTTTCAGGGGCGACAAGAGCTATATTAACCGTGGTTTTAACTGGGGTGAATTAGGGGCTGAAATATCAAGAGAAACTAGTTCTATTGGATGCAATACCGATTTTGTCATTATTTTTGCATTTTCTCTCTAAATAGGCAAAAAAAAATGTGAATTCATATAATTTTCACGTTTACGTATTCTAAGCATAAATTAGAGTTGACTCTACTCCTTGTACGGTGCATTTTTCATTGAATTTATGAATTAAAGCTATTAAATTACAAATACTTTTTATTGCGAGATTCTCCTGAGAATCTCGCGAGATTTCTCGTTTCTTAGTTGTCATAATGATCTCGTCCTCGAATTTTAAACTGCAATCTCGCTCTCGTTCTCATCTCGCATAATGAGACGAAACGAGATGCGAGACTTCTCTCGCCTCGTCGTGCATCACTAACAAAAAGTGTTTTTCGATGAGAGTCCCGCGAGTCCGTTGATATATATATATATATATATATATATATATATATATATATATATATATATATATATATATATATATATATATATATATATATATATATATATTGGCATTGCTTAAAAGTTATATTTAATTCCGTTCAGCGTAGCAGTGGGGTTCACCCGTTAAAATATATAATTTTTTTATATTTGTAAACTCTTTCATATTAATTTTTGCCAATAAATATTTGGTCAAAATTATGGAATCAGGTCACTGGTTCATATGCAAATTTGCATAAATCAATGTTTACTAAATTTTATTCATTACAAATACTTTATGTTTTGATTGTAATTGGAAATGAGTAAATCGATTATATTATTGTGATTGTGACAATACAGGAAACGAAACTGTAACGTAACAAAATTGGCTTTAGAATTTTATGAATATCATCAAACGTATTAATTTACTATATTACTCATCACAAAGCAACCTGGAGGGAAAAAATTAATATCGTATATCATATTTTAGAGAAATAAACATCCTGTGTTTTAAACTGTGTCGAATACCATGTTATATTTATTTATAAATCAGGTAACCATCCATTCAGAAATCAGCAGGATGTTGTAAAGTTTCGAGTTATTCACAACCTGACACAAACATTCGTTTTCCTCTAAAAAATTACATCATTAAAAATATTGTCATAACACGTTACGAAACGGAATCTGGATGAAATATGCTGTATTTATTTTTCAACATGCTACTTTATTTTTTGGATTTTCTACTGACAATAAAAAGTAGAATAAAATTAATTTCAGATCTGGAATTCTGTGTATGCTAGCGGTAACGTTTTTAATTTTGTTCCTGTTGCTTTTACACATAATCTACTTATTTTTATTTGTAATGCTCGTGCTTAATACAAAATTTAAATTAAACACGAATTATCAACAAGTATACAATTGTGTTTCATTAATATGTTATCCGCATTAAAATTATTAAAGAAAGAATGAATAATAAAATATTAAATTTAGGCAGTACATATTACCCAGTGTGTTCCATTTTCATTACAAACAATACTTGCAAATTAAAATAAATATTGAAATATATCAACTGTTTAAATTTATAAATAAATATTACTGCATATTATGTGTATTTCATTAATTTATGTTTATATATGCGTCAAAGAGAGCGCGCTAATGGTACTATACCGTATTTTTAAACTGTAGACAGATAGACAGCACTAGACAAAGTCACATTTACACCGCTAGAAGTTACTACTAGATTTATTTGGCGGGGGAATTGAAATGTTAAAATGAAGGTCACGTCAGCATTTATACTTTCCAGGTTATATTTTCATTAACCAAAACTATTATAGATAATCTACTTAATTTATTCATATAAAATCATAAATACATAACTTTTAATTATAAATTAATTAATTGCATTATTTTTTTGTAATTCCTTGATGAAAAATTTACAGAAAAGTGTCCCAAATTTTACGTCGGCGTTTCTTCGCTGGTGCGAAACATAAAGCATTGCAATTGAGCTTGGACAACTCATCTTCTCAAATGTAAACGCACGCGGATTCAAAAAGGAAAGTTGACGTTTAAATTATTTTATAGATGTGGTTTCTTTTGAAACTCTATAGAAGAATAGAATTGCACGAAATATTCAGGTATGAAATTTTTGCATGAACCCATTTAAATACTGGACTAGGAAAGCACACAGAAGTACGTTACTATGTCTAGCTGAAAATAGATGACCGACTAGGATATGGTATGAATGGCGAATGAAAGTTGACGTTTAAATTATTTTATAGATGTGGTTTCTTTTGAAACCCTAGAGAAGAATAGAATTGTACAAAATATTCAGGTAAGAAATTTTTGCATGAACCCATTCAAATACTGTACTAAGAAAGCACAGAAATACATTATTATATCTAGCTGAAAATAGATGGTCGATTAGGGTAAATGAATAAATATCAAAACAGGGGTGCGTTTAAAATATTTTAATCTTTAAACTATTTAGTTTGGCAATTCTATGAAATAAGATTATTTTTAATTTTCTCTAACAGTAATTCCGACTTGATCGCTGCTTACATCTGAGACGAACGAACTAGAATTTGCAGTATTATTTTTTTTAAATATATCCCTGAATCCTGTTGCTAAAGTCATTTTAAATGCCTCCTGGTATTGAGTACAATTCTAATCTTCTGTAATGGAATACATAAGGGTAGTTTCCTTTCAAATCAAAAATAGGAAAATGTTTTCAAAAGAAACAACATCTATTAAATAATCTAAACATCAACTTTCATTCGCTAGTCATACTATAACTGAATATTAAAACAGGGGTGCGTTTAAAATTTTTTAAGCATTTTTCGTGTATGTTGATTATAACAAAATATTTTGATCTTCAAACTATTTAGTTTGGCAATTCTATGAAATACGATTATTTTTAATTTCCTCTAACAGTAATTCCGATTCGAGGGTTGCTTACACCTGAGACGAACGAACTAGAATTTGCAGTATTAAATTTTTTAAATACATCCCTGAATCCTGTTGTTAAGGTCATTTTAAATGCCTCCTGGTATTGAGTACAATTCTAATCTTCTGTAACGGAATACGTAAGAGCCAGTTTCCTTTCAAGTCAAATATAAGGAAATGTTTTCAAAAGAAACTACATCTATTAAATACTCTAAACGTCAACTTTCATTCGCTAGTCATACTTTCATAAAAATCGTGAAAATTATCCACAGCTCTCTCCTACATATATAGATCGTTATGATTTTTTGCCATAAGACAATTCGATCCATAGAATTTCACTTCTACGCGTGATGTTAAATTATTCACTAACTTAATAATATTTAGATACTTTATCATTACTTATTCTTATAAATTTGTTCTCTTTACTTGCTGCGACTGACTGCTAATTAACAAATTTAAAACATGGCCTGTAAGCGTTTCATTAAAATCAGAAATCGGGACATTTTAAAATATTACCGGGACGCGGGACAAATTACTCAAAATCTGGACTGTCCCGACGAAATCTGGATACAGGTGGCAACAGGGCCGCTCCGTGAATATATGACGCCTATGTGCAAAGTTATATTTTAGCGCCCCCCCCCCCCCCACCATGTAAAATTTGCAAATTAAAGTTGAAACTATACTTTTCTTCAAAACTACTAGATTTAATATAATATGATGAAATTTTCTTAGATTCATTCTTGTAATCAATAGGTTATAATCAAAATGATTTGTTATACTCAACAATTTTACAATTATAATTTGAAATATAAAATGAAAGAAAATTATCCGCTTGGCAGGATATTTCTTTAACTTTTTAATTTTTAATGTAAATCATAAAGCATTTGATTTTTCGCAAAATACTAGTAGGTATTTAAATATTGGATTCATTGTAGGATTCATTTTTGTAGTCAATATTCTTGAGTTATATCAATAATATATTCTTTGTTGTAATAAACATTTTCACAGTTATTATTTCAATATAACAATGCTAGAAAAATAACGGACGGATTGGTACGATAGTAGGGGATTCCACCATTTTTTTTTATATAATTTCATCTGAACGTATAAGTCTAGCTAAGACTGTCGGTGAAAATCCGGTGAAAAAATTCCTATTAATAAGCGAGTTACAGTTCTCCGAAATTTGAAAATATGGATGTGACATCACATATATAAGTTTTATATCAAATTATTTTCTTCGTGGACCTAAATGTTCTTGAAATATATGCTATTTCTGAATTATATTTATAAAAAATAAATGAATATTATTATACTGTACAGGTCGACATGATTTATAATTGGAAATGTATTTAAATGATTAAGTTTAATGCAAAATATTTATATTCAAATAAAAACTGTTTGAGAATTGCACTACTAGACTGCTAGCCACGCCTCCGCTATTTGAATTTCTCTACTTCCATTGATAATAGGCTCCGCCCCTAACTCGGTATTCGTTATATATTTATAGGTGGTCCTTGAGTCGCCAATCAAAATAATATATATATGGATTTCATATGAGTGACGAGCTGCTAAAACAAAAACCCCCTTATTTCCAAACTACTTCAATTATATCATTTTATTTCTTTATTAATATTCATTATTAAGCATATACGTTCACTATTTTTTACTAATTTATCTTAATTCGAATGAGCTGTAATCCCCTATTATTTTACTTATAATTTGTAAGTTGTATAGTAATTTTGTCTTTACGAATAGGAGATAAAAATTTATTATTATCTACCTTATTGTCTTGAAACGGCGCCCCTCAAAGTCAGGCGCCTTTGTGCGGGGCACAACCTGCCCACTCGCACGGAGTGGCCCTGGGTGGTTTACGAAGCGTTACATTACGGGCTTTCAAAGTTGTCGTGGAGGCAGCACCACAGGATATACGTTTGTGGAATTTGAAAATTTTATATAATTACGTTTTAAGTTTAACGTCAGTCGAAATTGAATCAGGGCCTTTGAAATAACAACCGGTCACCTAATGCACAATTTGCACAGGATCCCAAATATAACTAATATTAGATATAGGCGATTTAATTAACTTATCTAAGTGTCTAAATATGAGTTAAACCATAATTTAATACAAAATCATTTAATACTTATCGTTACATAATAATGCATTTATAAATGCATTAAAACATTTAGTATAGTTAGTAATCTAATTTAAATTAACGAATAATTGCGTCAAAAACATAAACTACGTAACTGCAGATTTCCTGTATTTATTTATAAGCCCTATATCCGCATTTAAATATAGATTATCCAAAGTAAACCACATAACACATGTATGTATTAATGGACGAGTGTACATATCTGAATCCATCAGTATGCAAACGGTGACATCACCCACACAGTGACAAATGGTGCTGTCGAAATAAAGAATGATAATAAGGGAATATTACACACATAAAAACCTAATGAAAATATCAACGACGCGAGCTCGAGGCGTGATGACATTTTTATGACGCTGTCCACGGCAAAAAGACAACATAGCTTGCGTGATGCGTGAATATACTGCCCCTAAACAGATTCTCCGACGACGCTAATATATCGAGGTGGCAACGCGAATGCTTTGATGTTGCAAGTGATGAACAATATTATTTGGCCAGTTTATTTCTTCCACTCCTGTTTTAACTCACGGCGGTACTTAATTTCATTCAACTATTTTTATATTAAACTTTTGTACTTAGTGTAGCTAACAGTTAATGACGTCATATCCGATACTAGTTGTTGGTACAACACATGCGCAGTGCATTTTAAATTAAACATGTTACAAAAGTCGAGTAAAAATTAGTTAGCATTTATCACTCACTGCCAAATACAAAAGTTACACAGTATTGGATATCACTACACAGGATTCGGGCGGTGAAGATAATTTTTTTTTACAGATACTTTTTACAACTCAAAATACATTAATTTGACAGCAACTGGCGATCGTAGTAGTAAGTGCAAGATAGTGTGTATAAATGGAACACGTAAAACTCAGTTAGTGCGCACTGATTTATTTAAATGGCGAACGAGTTGTGTTATGATGAACTCAGTACAAGAAAGCGAAGCATCCCGCGCGGTCGAATTCCACTCGGTCGAAATCCCACGCGGTCGAAATCCCACGCGGTCGAAATCCCACGCGGTCGAACTTCCACGCGGTCAAAATCCTACGCGGTCGAAATGTACCCCCACCACTATGTCCGTTCTACAGAAATTCAAATATTTCCACGCCGTCGAATCCCACCCGGTCGAAATGTTACACGATACAAATCCCTCGCTCCCGTACCGCTATCTTTATCGATCGTATTGCATTTTAACAATCTATGCTTCGTGGTTGTTCCGCGTCAGAGATAATATATTAAAAAGAAATTTTAAAACATATTATATTATTATACAACGAATTATTTAATGAATGAAGCAGGAAAAGAATTTACATATACATTTTAAGTAAACATGATAGTTTACAAGTTATTTAATATTATAAAATAATTAAATTTATTTTCAAGTAGACAAGTATGTATAGATACATCAAGTTACCGTTATTGTCAAAATATGACGCGGAACTACCACGAAGCATAGATTGTTAGAATGCAATACGATCGATAAAGGGAGCGGTACGGAAGCGAGGGATTTGTATCGTGTAACATTTCGACCGGGTGGGATTCGACGGAGTGGAAATATTTGAATTTCTGTAGAACGGACAAAGTGGTGGGGGTACATGTCGACCGGCTGGGATTTCGATCGCGTGGATTTTCGACCGCGTGGGATTTCTAGCTAATTGAATAAACGGAAAGCGCTATTAGAATTCTTGATAATAATATTAGATACATTTGATTGCTCGATATGAAAAATATTCATTCCATTTAGTTTGTATTAGTATCTCTGTCTCACAATAGTCAGATTTATTAATTAATTAGAAATAAAAAAGAAAATGAAATGGATGAGAATTGTAATTATTATTATAATCATATCAATAGGGTTTGGTTTAAATAAAAAGTTTCATATTTTTGACAAATAAAAATATAATTAATTTTTAAAAATGAATAATTGTATTGTACTTAAATTTTTACACTTTATATTTTCTACAGAAGTTAATAACGCTACCAGTCTACATATACCTGCACTAAATTTCATATTTTCGCTCAATAACAAAAAAAAAATCAAATGACTTTGAAAGACTCCAGGTCATCACTTGTGTTCAATTTTAACTACGTCACCAGTTAAGGGTCAAATATGTGACGTCATATAATTAGAAATCCAATTAATTTTATATATATATATATATATATATATATATATATATATATATATATATATATATATTATTATTATTTGGAAAGTGTAACAAATGCCAAAATTCATTATTTTATTCAATCTTAAAAAAATATAGATCTACGATAGTACCGGACAGCGCGAACCATAAAAGCGTTTAATTATAAAAGTGCCAATAGATTCATTAAGAAATTTCACTTTATAGATCCAGCATTTATTATTTGTTTTTTGTAGGAATTTTGCATTTATAAATACAAATATATCATCATGGCGTATTACCCATTGCTGGGTATGCCAATCTGCGCTTTGTACACAGATATCGGTAATGATGAAATATTTGTACCGTGCGGGCGCTTACCAGGCGTCACCTCGTAGGCACTCATTGCTGGTGTGGAGAGTGCAGGGGTCAATTTTGTGCTATTTAAAATTGGAAATATTTGGCGTCGGTCGGGATTGAACCCGGTTCCTCAGATTTGCGACCTGACACTCAGGCACGCTGCCACGAGACCCCATTGAATTTTGCATTTACCTGGTGAGTATTATAAAAATGAAGAACGAAATGATGTTTAAAAAATAGTTATTAACTACGTTTATCTCGACAATTCAAGCGGCTTCAAATATAATTATGACTTGAAAAATCCTATTAGTTTATCTCAGAGGATTGAAAATAGGATTGAGTTGTTTTCTTTAATTTCGTATCAAAAAAATAGTAAAATACTGGATTATGCAGACAGACAGGGAGAGGAATATAATCTACTTTCATGGTGGACCTCAAAATCTAAAAATTGTCATGTATTTGCCTTCTCTGTCAAAAACATTAAAAAATATTTGTTTCTTCATCACTCCAAATATTTCGCTTTTGGTCAACTTTACTAAGTTACAAGTTGCGACTTTTATAAAATGTGGTAAAATGCAAACAACCAACAAATGATATGAATTTAGTAACACTGTAACATATTTCTTTGTAACATTGTTCTTTAAATCTTATTTGCAAAATCGTTCGCAGTGTGTATTTGTTGATGGAGTAATATCTGAATTCCTTGAAGTGAAACATGGTGTGCCGCAAGGATCCGTTTTGGGCCCATTATTTTTTATCATTTACATGAATGATTTTAGTAGCTTTATGCAACCCAGTGGTAATATTCTGTATGCTGATGATACAACACTTTTAAGTCAACATAGTGACATCCATGACCTTAGTCTTATATCTGAAATAAATTTAACGTTAGCAGAAGCATGGTTTGCAGCTAATAATTTATTATTAAATAAAGAAAAGACTCAGCAACTTATTATTTCTAGCAATAATACATGCATTGAAAATAAATATGTTTCCCTTTTAGGTATACAGATTGATAATATGCTAAATGGAAAAGCACATGTTGAAAAATTAAGTGCACGATTGTCTAGTGTAATTTTTGTTTTACGAAGACTGAGCTCTCTTATAGAGAAGTCTACTCTTAAAATGGTTTATTTTGCACTTTTCCATTCAATCATTTCTTATGGTATAATATGGTGGGGTAATTTTTCTGTTTCCTCTCAGATTTTTAAACTTCAGAAAACAGCTATAAGAATTATATCCGGCTTAGGCTACAGAGATCATTGTAAGACAGAATTCTGTAACTTAGAAATAATGACTCTTCCCAGTCTTTTTATATACTATACATTATTAGAGGTTCATTAGCAGAAACATGTACTTCCCAAAAATGGGGACTTTCATAATTACCCAACACGTTCTTCTACACTTTTACGTAAACCGCGAATAAAGCTTCAAAAGAGTGCTAGAAATAAATTTAATCTTAATTTTTACAATATACTACCACAAGATGTAAAAATGTTAGAAAATAAAACACAATTAAAAAATTCTTAATAAAAAATGCATTCTATTCCACTGAAGAATTTTTGAATTTCAATTTCAACAAAATTTGACGTGAAACATATTAAACATATTAAATATACTTTTTCATTATTCTTTGTATGTTACTAATAGATTATAACGTGACGTACTATAAACACATTGTGTAATATAGCCAATAAATAAATTATTATTATTATTATTATTATTATTATTATTATTATTATTATTATTATTGCGGATGTGCGCATACTTAGTTACATTATTTGGAGCTTTACTGTTTATTTCGATAAAAGTCAAGCTTTATAAGTCCAAGCCTGTTATTTTACAGGATTGACTTGATATTTTCAAGCGGCTTGAAATATTAATCTCGATCGTTTATTTCGGAGATTGAAAAGGGATTTACTAAATTCGTAGTCAATGACTACGTTTATCTCGACAATAACTCAATCCTATTTTCAATCCGCTGATAAACCAATATAATTTTTCAAGTCACAAAATACTTGAAGCCGGTTGAATGATCAAGATAAACGTATTTTTTTATTGTCGTCGAAAGAAGAATAACAAAAACTAAAGTAGGTAATTTACATATTTTATGACTTATAGAATATATTGCTATTATCACAGAATTAGTGATGCAATAACTTTGCATGTAGTTAATCTCGGGTAAGACAGTAATAATTTTTTTCTTACAAACATCCTTAAAAATATATGCTCTTTATGTTTATTTAATACTCATTTTACATTTGTATATTTAATTACAGGATGTGTATTATTAACTCTGTAAACATCTTAAATTACTTCATCATTGTTTAATGCTGCAGGACATATGTCGAGACATTAAAAATTTTGAAGTGTACTCTTGCGGTTACAAACTTTTTATGACTGTAATTCTGTTTTTGATATATTCTAATTTTACCTTTTAAATTAAAAAGCAGCATGTAATTTTATTCATACGTGATATAAAAAGTGGAGATATAAAAAATATTAAATATTCATGAATTCTTATTTGACTGCAATATGTTTATTTTATGTTTAAGTATGCATCATAATAATGTAATAAAAAGTATCACATTTTTATAACAGTAACTGAAATATTTTTTTCCACGTTCGAAAATAAAAGTCAATTTGTTTGGTAATTACCAAATTGAAACAAAATTACACCATTTTGCCTCTAGAGATGAAATGTGTACATTTTTCTCCTAGGAAAATTTTATTCTTTTGACAAATAATGACATTTAATGCTTTATCATATCTCTCTGGATTTCAGGAGTAACAAGTTAAAAACTACCGCACCAACAGCATAAACTGTTTCTTTCGGTTTTTTCGAATTAACTAATAGTATTTTATGTACCAAGGGCGTTACGATAATGATAATACCAGGAGGGCGACGAGAACCTAGACCGAGGGCCTTAGGCCCGAGGAATAGATGTCGTCCGATGGGTATTATCATCTAGTAACGCTCGTGGTGCATACAAGATTTTATGTCTGTTGTTTCATTGTTTTGTTTATTATCAACATTTATTTATTTTTAAAACATCATCGTTCTATGTGGTTCTATGTCGTTGGAGATTATGGAATGGGTGAATTTGATGTTTCGGAAAATATTTTATCGAAACGGTGTAAAGAAATTATTTTGAATACGATGAGGAAGAGAAACACATAAATGTTCCCCTAATTATCCCATTCTCGTCTGTAGATGATGTATGTATTATATTTTGAGGTTCGTTTTGACGTGACAGATCTCAGTTCTTTATTTCTTATGCACTTATTTATGAATATTATTACAATTTAGAGAGTTTGTACTGCGTTGGATGTGTCACATGTGACGGTAAATAATATGAAAAATGAATTCAAACGTGGCTAAAAAGGTCAACGTAAAAATTGACTAATTTGAGTTATATACACCAAGAAGTCTAGGAAATACTCTATGAAACTAAATTTTACACTGATTATTTTTTGACATTTCTTACAAGCAATAAAATGTTCTAGTTTGTGTCAGGTGTCTGCGTTTTAACAAATCCTGTCATTATTATACAGGCTGTCTCACAACTCGCGCCCCGGAGCGAATGTGGAAACACGAGACTGCAATCGGGTGTATAATATCGAAGAAGAAAAAATCTAGCTTATAAGATATTCGAGAAAAGACGTCTTAAAATTGACCAATCAGAGACCTACATCTTTAACGTGTGTTTGCCGTAATTTTACGTTACTAGGGTTTTATACAAATCAAATCTTCTTTAAAATGTGTGGGCGACTGTAGTTTTCAAAAAATGTCAGTATCAAATTAAATTTGACAAGGTGAATATCAAAGGCAAATTCTTACCATGTATTCAGCCGCTGATTACTTAGAAATGATTATAATTTTCGGAGAATGTGGACGTAACGCCAGAGAGGCAGCACGAGTCTTTTCGGAACGTTTTCCGGATAGAAATCTTGTGGATCATAAAATGATATTGAGAGCCATCGCAAGGACGCATGAGGCGGTCAAGTTATGCCAGATCAAATGACAATAATATTTTTGTTTAACACATTTTACACAGCTGCTACAACACGTTGCACTGTACGATATAAATGATGATCTCGGATGACACCTACGCTAACCTAAATTTGTTGACAGTGAAAAGTCAACTCTAAAGTGCCAAAATTACAGTAAGTCAAAAAAAATTTGTAACTCACTAGTAGTATTTTTAAAACCTAGCAACCAGTTTTATTTTGTAATAATATCATCACACCTCAAGATATACTTCCGGGATTGGTGGATTAAAAAGTCTTGTAACTCCGTTATGCAAGCAGCCGCAAATTATTTTCTTTTATTTGTTGGCAACCTATTGTCGTCGATAAGTGTCAGTTTCGTCTGGGGCGCGAGTTGTGAGACACCATTTATAGAATAAAGCTCTTCTTCATTAATATTTTACTCTAAATTTTTTGTCAGGATTATCAACTTTTATGAATTATATCTATTAATTATACTTTTACATTTTGCGATGACATTTCTTACTAAAATGCCATGTGTGGTGCCTTCCCGATGCAAGCCCTTGTTACAACCAAAAGCTGGTGCCAAATAGCTTTTTGAATGACAAGTTAATTGAATCCTAACTTGGAAAGGTATTAGGAGTATGTACCGATCAAGGGCAGTCTAGAAAAATTCCTCGAAATATTTCCGGCCTAGCCCGGATTCGAACCCACGATCTCTGATTCCAGAGGCTTCCTTTCTACCACTGTCCTATCCCGCCATTTACACATTATATTTAGGTTGTACAAATATTTTGAGCATAAATACGAATACGTATGTCTATCTTATTCCAGGTGCAAAGCATAAATAATACAAGTTGACAAGTTGCATCAACGCGAAAACATATTTATTGAATACCGAAACAAACCTGGCAGAAATAACTCCTTTCAGTGGCACAGCCAAACAGTTGGCAGCACTGCTGACAAATGCAGGAATATGTCAGTGCCTTGTTGAGTTGCTAACCATGTGCGAGAAACCGAATACAACGTTTATTTTATCAGCCTTAAAAAATAACAAATGTGACACGTAACATAACATTTTTGACATGTACATTAGGAGAGTATGTATGTGCGGTATGAGTTTAACTCGACTCCACACCAATGGCGATGGGTTTTGTTTTTTAGCGCTCGCCATGTTGATTTTTTTGTTTTGGGCTGGGTTTAGTGATTTATTTAATGGACGCGATGATGCGGTTTTTTCTTCAAGTTTTTTTGACGTGTATTTGTGAAACAATTTTTACATGATAGGTAGATATTTTTGTTTATGGGAAGAGGTCTACAATTTGTACAAGGTTAATGGAATAAAAAGTGAGTTCTGAAAAATGAACCAACCATTTTTTTGTTGTGCTATAAACAATAGTGTTTATTATAACGCTAATTATAGGTTGTTTTTTATACTTACAAAATGAAGACATTATTTGTAATTTTTTACTAGAAAGATTCTGAGAAATGTAATTTTATATTTGCATATCGATTTAGAAAATATAATACCTGGAAAGATTAAAATGCAAATGGACATTTATAAAAACAATTTATTGTACAAACAAGATTAAAATTTATTTAATTTTGTACATAATCCTGTACTACTTCTATGCACTTTGTTCAACTATTATTATGCTTTTTAATGGAGTTATACAAAAAAAAATATAGTCAAAAATTTACCTCATATTTTGCATAATTCATAAAAATAATTAAAATTAGCATTTTTCATTTATATAGGGTATTATGTGTGCCATAGTTCATGGTATGATAAAGATAACTGAAAGAAGATATAATCTGAAATTTATTTTGCTCTATCATCGAGTTGTAAAAGTTATGGGACTGTGAAGTCGACCAATTACAAACCAGCTTCTTATTAAGTTAAAAACTAAAAATCTGATGTGGACACCACACGACGTCCTTGTACGCAAGACCAATATGAAGTATAGACCCAATTATAAAATTGCTCGTATTTGACGTAATTTGTTATTTTTTGTCCTAATCCATAGCAAGCTTCATTACAAAAACCAAAAAGTATATAAGTTTTAAATTTACATATCTCGCTTTTACAAAGGGCTAATTTAATAATACTTGATATGCTAGACGCAGAATTCTCTAAAACTCTTATTTGAAGCATTTATTTCTAAAATCAAAATGCAACCATTTTATTCAAGAAAAACTGTTAACAGCTTCAGGTAATATATCACTTCCGGTTAGCCTGTTTTAACCAAAATCTGCTATGTTATTCCAATTGATATAAAAGTGTTAAATACTAAATTTGAAAAGTTTTGGATTATATTTTAATATAGTTTTTCATTAAAATCTATTATAGGCTTCAAATAAAGTACCATTTCTGGAAATTATGTAATGACCAAAAAGGAATGTGCACAACTAGATGTTAAGAAGTCCTAAATACAAAATTTCAACTTTCTACGGCTTACCGTTTTTGAGTTATGCGAGATACGTACGTACGTACGTACAGATGTCACGACGAAATTAGTCAGAATGGATTCAGGGATGGCCAAAATGGATATTTCCGTTGAAATCTGGCAATCGAAATTTTTCGCGAATACAATACTTCCTTTACTTTGTACAAGGAAGTAAAAATCAGGTTGTTCGAAAAACAATATTTGTCAGTTGTCATAAATGACGTTAAATTTGTAATCAGTGGAGTTGTAATTTGATACTTAAAAATGCCTGTCACTTTCACTAATCAAGAATACACCGACATGCATTTAGTGTACGGAGAAGTGCGTCAAAACAGTGCTGCTGCTGTTAGACGCTACAGGGAGTTTTACCCAGACAAAATGGTGAAAACTTTTAATATTTGTTATAGCTGTTTTTGTCATTAATAAAAAATGTTTTATCCATACTCCGCCTCTAACATCAAACCTTCAGAAATGACAAGTGTTGTTGCTTTCATTCAAACTACTGTGATTTTTAAATTGTTGTTATTCAAATAAATTATTCTTATTGCTTCACTTTGAAATGCTTTTATAATTGCACCACACACATTAGGAAAGAAATTATTGCAGATAATGATATATTGCAACCTTGTTTATTATGTGGTGTCTCCTTCACAAACATTTGCGAGTCTGATTCTGTGACGTCATAGTTTCACACACATACATATACAATGATAGTCACTTAGCCACTCACACACATACTGTGGTATGTGAAATGGCAGTACAGAGCCTTTTAATATTATTTAAGCTTAGAGCTGTGGTAATGTAATTTTTACATAACCAACTTACAATATTCTGAAAGTGACGCTAAGCTTGTGGTTTTATTTATTTAAAATGTATAACCAAATATTGAAATATTCTAAACTTATTGAATAGGACAGGTGGAACAAAACAATCTGTTGCTGTCAGCTTTTCAACAAATATAATACACAAACGTCGAATATAGTTATTTTATTAGGAAAGTATAATGTACTTAGTTAAAAAATATTTGTAATTTTACATAAATTAAAAAAAAATACTGTTAACGCCGAGGGCCTAGTAACGTCTCTAGCAGTGTATGTCTCTCAGGCATTATTGCGTTGGTTTAAATTTTGTTTTGTGTGTTACTTTAGTTCACGGGTTGCAAACTCAAATGTAGCAAAGGGACAGTAGGTTAGATGAATAAGTAACGCGGGCCATATTCAATTTTACTAAAACTAAACTAAAATCTATAAACGAAAATAACAAGTACAAAAAAAATATTAAAAAAATAATTATAAATAAAAATAACGTTACACCGTTAAACAATTAAAAATAAAATATCAATTTTTCTTTATTTTAATTCTGATCGGTCAGACCTTTTCTTCTGCAATAAGATATCAAAATTGCTTCAGTACCAATGTGTAGTACTGCATTTAATCTGCCGAGAGGTATTTTGACTTATTCAGTTTTATAATAGAAAATAGCTGCACACAATCGTAAGTACTTTCAAATATTGACAAGCTCAGCCACCGATTCGTGGCAGTTGAGGCAAGATGTGCATTGGTAAGATTTTAGGAAGAAGTTAGGAAGAAGTAATGCCGTACTTGTTGATTGATAAAATAAATAATGGATTTCGCGGCGGTGATTGGCAAGAATTATATTAATAACCCATTTTACTTAAAATTCCAATATTTCGTTACTGATTTTGTAACTTCATCAGGGAACAAAATATGTTTAACATAGTTTTAAATTGGAAAATAATCGGACGTAGAAACATCTATCTTCATTAAATTTTTATTATGAACATGTTTTATAAATATGGAAAAGTTTTGTTACATTTTACACAGTTTAAAATAAACACTAAAAGTTACTTTGTTTTGTTTTTGATTAAAAAAAATTGTTTTTTGGTAAGATTGTTTAGGGACGTAGAGTTGTTGGCAGTTTTACTTGTAGCCGTTTAAACTATTAGCAGAACTGACTATTTTATCATTTTCTACCTAGCCGTCTATTCTAGTATCTAGTCATAAATGAAATTTTTGAAAAATATATTGTTAAGGCTGCGAGCCTGTTTGCAAATCTTTGGCGGGCTGTACATGCTTTAGGTTATGTTAAGGTAGTTATATTTAGACTTTTCCAAGTTAAGGAAGTCCAAAACTCATCATTTTTCAATTCGCCTATTCATTTGAAAACACCTAGACATTTTTGTAATTTGCACTTAATAAGAGAAGAAGAACATGTATAAATGCGTTTATGAATGTGGGCGAGGCGAATCAAGAGTGTTTAGACAGGAAAGTATAGCGAAGGATGATTATTTCGTAACTATTATTGTGGTTCGGATACGGTATTTTGCTTCCGATAATCGATCACTATAACATGTAAGGAGTGAGGAATATTTTTTGTATAAAGATGTACGGTTAGTAAGAATGTCGCTAAGAGAGTGAAGTGAGACAGCTGAGCTCTTATTGTTATTAATATTATTTTCAGATTTATGCTAACAAGTGGGATGCGTTTTTTTTATGTACGTATTAATAATATATAAATATTTTCTCTAAATTTGATCAAGGTCATATACCTACACCATTCTAGTGGTATATTTCAAGACTAATACCTACGTTAGGTATCTGTCAATTTATATACCGACATCACTGTAAAGGTGTTCATTTTTAAGTAGCTATCATTGCTATCTCGAGAACTATAAGAGATACGCAGTTGGTTAAATTAGCGATGAATCTCTTTTACTTGGATAATTCAATGATAAACTGAAAAAAAAAACCAGTGGCTCTCAAAATATAGATATCAACTTTTTAATTTTAAATGGAAACATTTGCTTATTCAATAGAGCTTTTTATTCTGAATCCAACGATATACAATTTTCAAAACTTTACATAACAAAATTTTCGAGAAAAAAAAATTATAAAATTTTGAATTAATTCCCCCAAAACATGCCATGACTGAAAAAAGTAAGTATATTTAAAAAAGAACTTTTCGTCGTGTGTGAATTGATCCATTTTTACTAACAATGATATGACAAAATATTCACTTTTTTCGGTTATGGCACTCTTTTTATTATCATATTATAGAGGAATTAATTCAAAATCAGTTTTTTTCAAAAAAAATTGTCATATAGGGGTATGAAAATGGCATATCGTTGGATTCAGAATAAAAAGCTCTATTGAATGAGCTAATAAGAGGTGAAGTAGAACATGTATAAATGGTTAGAAAAAAATTTCAGTTTATCATTGAAATATCCATGTAAAATAAAGATTCTTTACTAATTTAACCAATATCGTATCTCTCACAGTTCTCGAGGCCGCAATGGTAGCCACTTGAATATGAATACCCTGTATACGTAAAATAATGGAAAAATGAACAAAAACTCATTACATGAATGCAGCTAATAGTGTTTCACTCGTTGTAAAATATTTACACCAAATATAACAATACACTACTCCCTATTTGAAAACATTAAAAATCAGAGTAATATACCCTTACTCTTTGTTAAAATCTCCCAGTCAATTTTCATGTATATTTAAAGACGTAAGTCGTAAGTCCTTTCAGCTTAACAATGGACCATATGTTTCCAGTGGAAGCTCATAATAAATAATAAATTAAATCTTACCGACCGGCATATAGCTACCGGCAGTGGTTGGTTGTGTACGCGCCTTCACCATCGCCTTGCCGATCTCCGCATCAACCCAATTTGTTCTCAAATAACCGCAATAAATACGGCGAGCGTACGAACATGAAAAACATTTTATTAGAAAATTCCTCTAAAAGTTACTGTTCCTCACTGCATTATACCATACCAGCACCACAGGGCATTATTTCTAACTTACATTTCTCCATTTGCCACGGAAATGGGCCAGAAAATTGCCGAAGAAATTCATTTATCTTTTGTCTTAAATGCTTTTCATTCCATGCTATACACAAATACCACCCTAATAAACGATTATTATTATTAATTTGAGTTACGGTATTGTTCTTGGAAAACAAAACAAAGGAAATAACGAAGAAGAATGTCTGTTTTTCAAAATTTAAAGACGAGACAAGCATGAGAAATAGTTTCTTAGTTATTTTACAGAATAATGGCCGTATTTTGTTCAAAACTATAAGGTTTACAGATCTGTAATGTACTTATGTATAATGAAAAAACTTGCAACGTAAGCTGTCGTTCTCATGTATATATACGCTAAAAAATTAAATATATATATATATATATATATATATATATATATATATATATATATATATATATTTAATTTTTTTTAGCGTGTAGCTATACATTTGTCACAAAATTAAAATGTATTAATATTTAGATGAAAAAATTAATTGCTTGGGCTAGGGCGCAGTTGAAATTAATACTTGTTATAATCGGGTCACCAAGGTCAATACTAATTTTTTTTTAAGATTGAGTTGGTACACTTGATGGAAGGCACTGTTTAAGATTAGGTTGTATCGTCTTGTTTTCCCTTTCCTGGATGGGGGGAACGTACTACTGGAACTGATGCGTTGCTACTAATGTACTTGATGTATATAGACCAGAAAAGTGTTCATAACGCTCAGAACATAGACCGATTCTTTATCTCCTGATTCATACAATAATATTCATATGAACTGTGCACAGTTTATAATTATTTAAAATAAAATACAACACTACAAAATTCAATGAACGTATATCTCGATTGGTGCTACAATTTCTAAACGCAGCCAATCGCAGCATAGCTTGTGTTGCACTTGACCTATTTACGGACAGGTGAGGAACTATCCACGACATACGAAATTTTAACTTATACGTAAGATTTTAATTTTTAATAATTGTCTTACTCTACCATTTCAAGGATTTTAAACAGTTGCAATCTATTACTGAATAAACAAAAATCAAATATACTTAACAAGAGCTGCTTAATTTCTTTTACAAAATCTTTTTTTTTTGCAGTAAAATCACACTTCCATAAGAAACCTACACTGGGAAATTCAAACTATGAACTCACGCCAAAAGCAAATTCTAATCTTAATTTTCTAGTCTATTGTGACGAATGCAGTAACCAGAAGATCCTCAAGATCTTTTAGGATTGTCTGGTCGCGACTTATATAATTTTTTGTACATATCAATCAACAAAAATGTGTTTTTGTAATTTTTTACAGGTTTACAGATCTGTAAGACAGTTTTGAACAGAATATGGCCATATTATTTTATTTATTCTATAATTAAATGGTGAAAAAAATGGGCATATACCCATAACAAGAAAATTTTATCAATAAAATAATATTAGTATTTTTCCATGACTATCAAAATTCAGACCATGTACCTGAGTGTCTGGTCGTGAATCTGAGGACCCAAGTTCGATACCGATCGATGCCAAACTTATTTCGAATTTTAAATGGTATAAAACCGACTTCTCTGGTTCATTCTCAACGCGAGCCAATGAGTGTCTGTGTGGTGACGGCTAGTAAACGCCCTCACGGTACGAATATGTCATTATGGTATGACTAGCGAATATTAAATTATTTTATAGATGCGGTTTCTTTTCACATTCAGGTATAAGACTCTTGCAAGTATCAATTCAAATACTGGTCTAGGAAAACCAAGAAATGCATTAGAATATTTTGCTTAAAATAGATGGGTGACTATGGTATCTACAAGTTACGCAAGATAGCAGAATAACAAGACAAGGATGCATTTAAAATATTTTATCATTCAGATTTCCTAGTCTAGTATTTGAATGGGTACTTGCAAAAATTCTAACTGTCGAAAGGTATTGTACATAAAAGAAATTTAGAATCTTTTGCAATGAACTTTCTGTGTGGATTTTATAGAAAATACATACGCATTTATGAAAATTCTACCGATAGATACCGCATCTACCGACTGTGTTCGAAAACACGAGTGGTAAAAATTTACCGTGTTCGAAAATTGTTCAATATCTACCAGATCCATCTACCGGATTTATGAAGAATCTAATCTCAAGAAAGGTAGTAATGCAAAGTGAAGCGCGCGCGTTAAAAGTGGAAATATGTTCAAAGTAGGACCTTGCTCAGTTTGTTAACTACGTCAAATTTCTAATCTGTTTTAAATTTTCAAATTTTTTCATAGGTTTTGGATCTACCCTGTTTACCACTTGTGTTCTTAAAATATCGATTCCGGTAGCTATAACCTGATAAAAAGCTGCTTATCGGCAACAGTTCACCGGTAGAATTTTCGTAAATACCTCATATAACTGATGAAAGGTAATGTGCTGGCCACATCAGAATTTTTTATATTTTTAGCTAAAAACTGCATATTTTTTTGTCTATATCTACTGACTGCTTTTTTTATCGGATAAGCAATACCACATTAAAATGGCTCCCAAATGAAATGAATAAATAAATTAACCAATTTCATACCTCTTATAGTTCTCGAGATCCCCATGTTGAACATCTATTCATAAGAACATTTTGTATGGCGTGAAATCATTTTAACCCTAACAAGATTTTTCATCTTCTGAATAAATGAAACGCCACAAAATTAGATCGCCCTTCTCCTTCATGTATTCTTTATTAGAACTCTTCCCTAAACTATAGCATGCAAACAATTTTTACTATTTTTACATTAAGCCTAGGCTAAGTTAGTGTTTCACGTTCCTTACAAGTTAAATATTAGCGATGGGTTTTGCGAGTAAAATCACGTGTAAGCAGTGTTTTAACTTGCAGAGTGGGTTGGCTTGGAAGTGATTTTAGCGCGCTGTTATTTCCATGAATTATTTATCTTCGCCCGCCTTAAGCGTCGTGCAGAGGCAACCGCGAACTCAACCAGAGCAATATTTAATATCAAACATACAATGTACACAGGGTATTGCAGCTTTTATAATGTTTATTTTCTAGCCATCGGAAAATTATGTTTGGTTGGAGAAATTTTTGCACAAGAACATATCGTTTGCACACTACACGCATTCAAAGGCTGTCGTTCGTTGTCGTTCTATTTGGCTTTATCTCAGTTGTGTTTATTTTTTAATTCGCTTTGGACTACCTTTTGTTTTTGTAGCCACTGCTCGCTGATAACCCGATTCGATTTTCATTTTTTTTTCTTTTTTCTGCTGTTTGTTTCAAAGCCCAGCCCGGCCGACTGAAAAGGAAGAGATAAAATATAACGCATTTGACAAAGTTACTTTCGACTTTTTCCTTTGTATTGATTCGCAATATTTTAATCTTCTTACTGTATTATTCGGGCCAGCTTTTGTTTGATATTTTATTCCCACTGTTCCAGCATTGATTCCATTAATTTCATCTCCAGTATCGACTTTTGTTTTCCTTTACGTTTCCGGAACGATTTATTTAAACACGTATAGAAAATATTCCTATATACATTCTCCCTATATAGTATTCTTCACGTAACAATGGCATTGCGCTACGTTTCGTCAATAGGTAGTCCAATTCGCTCTAAAAATTTTACCGTTTTTTAAATAGAATAAAATGGCGTAATTAGATTTTTTGAAAACTTAATAATTCTCGAGATATAACACAAACTTATGATTTTTTAAATGGGAACCTGTGTTGAAAATAGTCTCGTCTTTTTGCATATTTTATAAGCTTTTCAAATACGAGGGCTGTTTGATAAGTCAGTGACTTTTTGAATTTCCCGCGTAGTAACTTTAAATACAACACTGCTCCCATCAACTGCCATTAGTAGGCTACTGAAAAATTTTGAACAAGCTGCGCCATTTAGTTTATGTTTGACAGCTATTTATATTAGACAACTTCGTTAATTTAATTGAAAATGGATAAAAGCGAATTTCGTGTGTCGATTAAGCATTATTTTTTGCGTAAAAAAAAATCACCGAAACCAAGGAAAAGCTTGATAAGTACTTTGGGGACTCTGCTCCATCAATTTCAATGGTTAAGAAGTGGTTTACCGAGTTCCGTTGTGGTCGTACCAGCACAAGTGAAGCCGGTCGCCCAAAAGAAGTCGTCACGCCAGAAATCGTAGATAAAATTCATGGAATGATATTGGACGATCGGAGAATGAAAGTGCGTGAGGTGGTTGAGGCCGAAGGCATCTCAACTGACCGGGTGCATCACGTTTTGCATGAATATTTGGACATGAAAAAGGTATCCGCATAAACAATTACACTGACTAGAAAAAATATCATATTGTAAAAATATATTCACATATGATATAAAAAGACAGTAACTTCTGGATTACATTTGTTTTTTCGTTTTTCCTTGCCCGTATTTTTCGTTCGAAAGTATTTCTTTCAATACATCTTTGTCTTTTTTTATACTGTGGTAAACATCTGTACAAATTTCAAGGATATTTGTTTTAATCACGATTAAATTTGGGATGGTTGCAATTGTTGTCATTCTACTTTTTTCAGTAGACCACATTATTTTGACTTATGATTGTGAAATTAGTGTAAATAGATATTAAAAAAAAGCATTTTTTCGAACAATAGTTGGAATATACGAGTATTTGCGGTCAGACATTCATATTTTAGAATCATAAAAGATTAGAATATATATATATATATATATACTTGATGTAACACGGTGTAGATATAAATACAGAAAGTAAACTTATAATTACGTAGAAAGTGGGACATTACAAAAACCCGACGGGACGCCGGGACAATCTATGAAATCCGGGACTGTCCCGGCCAAACCAGGACGGATGGTCACCCTAACTATGAACTATATTGACAATTCCAAATTATTTTCTGAACAGAGTTACGACACGCGTCGCCTTATGAACAGATTCTTTAACCTGTGTGACAAAAAAAGAAACTACTTTAATTAGTGTCTTTTAAGTTCTAAAGTCTCTAAAGTATATGTGTCAAACGTTCCTAACATCTAAATTTTTTGTCATAGAATAAGATTAGATTTTCCAATTCAGTAAGATAGGGTCAACGGAAAAATATTGTAACTAACACATTTGTTAATTGGCGATTAATGATCTCAACATTTAATCACCTCATTCACAGACTTGATAGTTAAATAACTATAATAAATTATAGTAATAAGAAACTGATATTATTAATTTTTGATATATGACTATTTATGCTTTATATTGAGGAAATGGAACATTAAAATGTCAAAATCGGTTATTTGGTTAATTTTTTACAGAACGACCTCGTTCCAAAATGAAAAATGCTCTTGTAATTTTTCTGTAACTTATTTGAAGTCAGATATCATTAATAAAAAAGAATGATAAAAACAGTAATAACAGGCATTGCGAAATTATATAATCCGCGAATGAAAAATAAATAAAGTGGAAAATGGCCATTAAAGAGATTTATGTTCATAAAACAAACAGTTACTTTCACTATCGCTACGAATAAAATCATAAATAACAAGAATTGCATATTACATAAAAACTTATCAGTTTATTTAGTCTGAATGATATCGCTAAGGGTAGCCAACAGAATTACCTTGTGTTGAAAGAGTAAATCCCATATTCATGCATGTTAAGAATGATAAAAAATCAGCTGTAAAAATGGAAATTCTTATGTTACATTGGCTTTATAATTAAAGAGATAATATCATGAAAATTGCTATAATATAGCTGTAATACAATTTTATTGTTATAGCATATAATAATAAAAATTAGACCCTTGTTTACTTATGCAAAGTATGTAAGGAAGTAATTTTAAGACTTTCTTTAGAGTTTAATTATGTAGATTAACATTTCAAATTTTAAACTTCATATGTTTTATAGTCATAATATGATATCATTAATATACATGAAAAATTCGCGACTTAATAATGAACTACAACAAAAATTCATTTTATATTTTATAAATCCTGTTAAGGTCTGAATATTTTTTTTTAAATAACAAAATAATAATAGTAATGCTAGGGTTATTGAGAATAATACATAAGATTCGTATTTTTTGAAATTTCCTCTCAATAATAGTAGTGTTTCAAAAAAAAAAAAAAACTAATTCAAAGTAAATTGTGAGCACAGAAATGTGTATGTCTGATAATAATTCAATTCAAAAGTCAAGTTCTCAACATTTATTGATCGACTGCGACCTTGATTGAATGAAATTGATGAAATAGAACGAGTTCTATTTCCCGCGATGTCCCGTCGATTTTTTAGGGATTTTTTGGTTATCTTTCTAATGTTAACTTTATAGTATTCGACATTTCAAACTATATTTAATGTGTGCTTGATTCCAAGGTAATAATTACGTATATTCACTAATTTTACTCGTTTTTAACAAGTACGCTACAAGGAAGACTACACTTCAAAAAACTACAAGAAAACTGAAGCGCTGCTAGATTAAACTCTAACCTCACAAATATATAATAGTTATTTGTATATCAAGGCCGCGAAATCACTCTTTAGCGTACCGAGAGAAAAATTGTCGCCGAGGCCGCTTGCGGCCGAGCCAAGACAATCTCGAGGGCGCTAAAGGATTTCGCGGACAAGGAGTACACAATATTTTTTGTGCAACCGCAAAAAATATATAATTACAAATTTTATTAATTTTCAACAGAGTCATTAAAAATAGAAAGTTAGCTTTCAAGGTGGCTATGGGTTTGAAATTTGATAAACAAAACCATGCAATTCCTAAGTGTCAAAGTGATTGTTTACCTAATTTCGCGGCCGTTACCATAACAACGGTCGCGAAATCCAATTTCGCGGCCTGTATTGCGACTGCGAAATGCTTATTTCGCGTCCGGTTACACAAAAAATAATATTACGAAGTTGATAGTTCTAATTTCAACAAAAATAAGTTGATAGAAAATCGTAAAGTGTAAATTCTCAACGACTTGTAAGATAAATTCATCGGCTTATCCGTCAATAAATTGAACGATTTATTGTTAAGTATAAAACCGCTATTAAGGAATATATATATATATATATATATATATATATATATATATATATATATATATATATATACAAATATAATATAAATAAGAATACAGTATATTGCCATTTGCCGTTTTCTAATTTGTTTCCATTTCTAAAATAAGATTCAAGAAGAAAAGCTTTGATTTCTTTAAATAACATTTTTAGCTATATCTCGTGTCAAAGTAACATTTAATTAAATATTTTTATATTGACATACGTTTATTTGTTTATAGCCTATTCCGAGTTAGGATTTTTTGAACACACTGTATATTTCACCATTCTTACCTTCCATTCTTAAAAAACTCCCAACCAATCTTCTTTTGGAATGCTTTCAAAATAATTATAAATTGCACTATTGCAGGATTATATCATCAATGTCTTATCCAGACAAAAATTTTCTACCGCATAAATTGCCAAATCAGGTGAATATGGCGGATGTTCTATTACTTTTATATATTAAAAAAAAATTGGAGTCCGCTACTATTTATAGTGTTAAACTTTATTGCTATATTTTTACACATTACGGTTCTGGAAATCAAAAAGCATGTGTTCGCCATGTGATTAAAAAAACGAATAGACACTAGTGTCTGCCTTGGCGCTTAACATGTTAAATAACTATTGAAATATGTAATAATAAATCATCTTTCGAAAACGCTGTGTGGTTAATTCAATATTTCTACACAAAACGATACTATTAAAAGTTGAAATAATATCTAGGTAGTTAACTTTCGCAACTTAGTTTTAAATGACAATAAATAACAATATAAAATGATAGTGCAAATTTTTATTGTTAGCGTAATCTTCGTAAATACTAAATTTAAAATTTATTGTTCAATATAAGTTTTTCCGTATTTAATAATCTTGGCGAGATTAATATACCTAGTGAGTAACTATATTTAATTTGCGTCTAAATTAATGATAAAAGATTAAGCAAAATACAAAAGCAGGAAAGCACAGCTAACGAATATTTTCTACGATATATTACAGTCCATAAATTCTTCAGAACATTTTATATATTTTATTTGCGCGCCAGAGAAAATAAAAGGGAAATAATTAATTTATCAAATGCTGTTCGCAGCTGGTTGAAGTTCTAATTATTCTCGTCGCGTTTTATATTAAACCAGGTGCATATTGCAATTTTACCTCTATTTAATGCGATAATTTACAGCCTGTTACGTTAAATTTGAATACAATGACCCTAACAAAATAAAATCATCACTTTCAAAAACATTGCTTTAATTAATTTACTGTAAGTGCCGTGAAAACATCAAACGAAAATCAATTATTTCCCTGTCAAACAATTTGCAAGGTAATTATTTCATTGACAGCTTTCTTTTTACATTTTTTCATTTTAATTTTGATTGTTTACTCTAAAAAATATTTACAAAGTTTGATTTTATAGGTAATATTTAAAATGCCAAGCAGTAAACTTTAATTTATTTAAATTCTAATTGCGTACAAATAGTATATTCCGTAACTTAACCACGACCGTGGTTATGGTTCAAGTGGTCAGGTTATGGTCACTGAAAAGTGGTTGTGATTCGGAACAACTTGGTTAATTTGTGTCGGTAAAGCAGGGAACCAGCGCGTAATTAGAAATAAGTGATAACGTAACTTTTGTATATCCTTATACTAACGTAAATATTATACATATCATTATATAGTATATAGTAATTATATGTTTATACAATATTATTTATTATATTATAAGAAATAAGAATACGACCACAACAACCACAAAAAATTTGTGGTCGTCGTGGTCACGAAAAAGTAATCAAAACTTTCAGGAACCACATTTCGAAATTGAACCGCGATCCTGAAATTATGTTTTGGTTACTTTACGGAACTTGGTCACCGCGGTTAAGTGTTACGGAATATATTATATATCTGCTATATTTATACATTGCTATTTACGTCATTAGGCCGGTTATAGCTACTAGATAAATTACAGCTGACTCGTCCACCATTTAGGAGCCACTTAAATTATTCAATATCAGTGTTAGAGTATTACTAATCATAGAAATTATTCATAATGACGGGTTGTTCTGCTCCAAATTGTGCAAATCATTTGAGAACTGGTTATAATTTTTACAGGTACTTATGCAATACATATATTTTTCACTAACCTCAAAAATGTTAACGAACCTTCTTGTTTTATTATTTTAAATAGTTACTACATACATTTATAAGAAATGCACTTTTATTTCATAATTTACTGCGTTCATATTGGCACCAATATGGCGGACGAGTAAGCTATGTATTATCTAGTAGCCGTTAACGCCAGTTTCGCACACAACGATTTTGGACGTACATTAAAAAACGTACGATAATTTATCGTAGCGTACTTGTTTGCACACATAACGATCTTTTGCCGTTGTTTGAGCTCAGTACCTCAGTAAAAGCGGAAATGTAATCGACTTCAAGCTTCTCAAAATCTGTTTGTAATTCTAAACAGACCTCACGCCAAGCATGTGTTGTTGTTGTTGTGATCCTGTCCTTAAAAACATCAAGGGTTTTATCCCACAACACTGGTCTAGCTTCAATTAAAGATATTAGAACGTCAGCACATCAATATTTTCAGCCATTTCAATAACGAGGTTTGCTGTTTTTGTGCCAGGAGGGAAGCTGATGTACGACTAAAAATCATCGCGTGTGAAAGGCTTCATTTGGTCACGTGAGCCACTGTCTTCCCGGAACGACACAGTCGCCGTCCATTCTAGTGACAAGGGATGGCTGCGGAACGGCACGATCATGGCGCCGTGCCGTTTCCGTATACCTATTAACTAATATATTGCTGATTCTTTGCTTTTCTTGAAGCCAACACTGTGAAATAGAAATATCATTGCTGCATAAGTCTATCTCATACGAACACCCAACCTGAAATTACGCGCATGCTCGTAAACCTTGACTACTATTGGCTAACGATGACATCATGATCACTTTTATCATTTAGATTGCGAATCACAGCCCGAATGAAAACGGCTGATATGAGTTCTTATTATTGACGACTAGTGCAAGAAATTTTAAATTTAATTCTGAGAAATTAAGTAATGTAGGTACCTACTATTTATCTTGTGTCTAAATTCTTAAATATAAATATTAGTATTAATAAATAACAATGAAATATTCTAGTGTTAAATCTGAATTAAATAATTTGCTTTGTTGTACTGTAAAAATAAAAGGAATACAATTCGGTTAGGATTAATATATTTAGGTGACAGGTAAAATTTATAAAATATTTATTGGTTTCTAAATAGCACATTTTTTTTTTATTATTTAAGAAAGAAAAGGAGTACATCGACAGCTATGGCCATTAGTACCCGAAACATTGGGTCTTTTACAGTTATTTGTGTCTACATGTTATTGTATTATATTTATATATGTTGGATTAGGTTGGTATCTATGAGGAAGTTAACTGTGTTGGTTATATGGTTTGCATTATTTCCCAAGGCTTCTTCTAATGATGGTGGGATGTGATGTTTCGTCCTTATAGTTGAATATTTTGGGCAATTCATTAATATATGTTCGATTGTTACTGGAGTGTTGCATGTGTTACATTTCTCTTTTTCAGTTTTATTCATTTTATGTTGGTGTGTTATTTTGCTGTATCCTAGTCGAAGTCTGGTTATTGTTATTTGGTGTTTCCGATTATTCATATTGATCTATTTTGATGTATCTGCTTTTATTTTTCTTAATTTATTCTCTGTTATGTTTCTCCATTCGTACCAGTACTTTGTAGTTTTATTCTTTATTATTTTCAGGAAATCATCAATAGGAATAGGGATAGGTGTTAAGTCTCCTTCAATGGCGTCCTTTGCTGCTCGATCTGCTGCATTGTGTTTTCCAATTCCTATATGAGCTGGGATCCAAGTAATGGTTATGTTTTTCCCTTGTTGTATTAAATTGTTTGTTTTATCTTGAATTTTCTTTATAATTGTAATTGTCATCTATGCACATATTGTATTTATAATTTTTTATAACTTTGTAGAAGCCCTTAATTGGGAAACTGTGGGCTTCCCAAATATCAATAAATAAATAAATAAATAAATAAATAATTGGTTGTGTGTTGCATATATTTCTTATTTCATTTATTACCTTAAGCGCATCGGTATATATGAAGAATTCTTTAACGTGTTGGTTGTGATGGGATGGATTTCGTTTAGAAATAGCATAATTTGTTGATAATTATTTCTAATATAAGCATCTTTTTCCGACTGTAATTTCGTTTCGTGATAAAATCTAATTTTTAGAAATATGTGAATAATAATTTTTATAATTTGTGGTTGTCTAAAATAGATTGTTGTTTGACGTGGTTAACAAATTCGGTTAAGCAAACAGAAATGAAATCAAACGGCAAACCATGTGCTCGCCGCATCAGCCGGCTACAGCTGTCAGCGTTAGCCCACCGTTAGCCAATAGTAGTCAACATTTACTAGCATGCGCCTAATTCCAGGTTGGGTGTTTGTGTGAGATAGACTTATGCAGAAATGATATTTCCATTTCACAGTGTTTCCTTCACCTACTCTTATGGGAAAGATACGAGCATTAGCAATATATTAGGCTTGTAGGTATATGGGACGAACGTCTTTTCAACGAACGTCCAAAATCGTTGTGTGTGAAACTAGTGTAAAGCGACGCGAAGAGCGGCTAAGCGAAGCGCTTAGATTTTGAAATATTAAATTTGCTTATTTTGCTAAAATGTATTCTATTTTGAAATAAAGATATTGTATTGTATTAATTCATTACAAAATATATATTGTAAAAACCGTGTAACGTTAGAGTATGTGGAATAATTATATACAATTTAAATAATTCAACAAACATAAAATAAAAACATAATATATAACATGAAAGATAAAACTAGACATTTCCACAAAAAGTAGCATTACCAGCATCACATTCACATATCGCATGAAGGCCATAAAGGCACCACCATTCCAGCTCCTGATAGCGCATTCATCCTTTTATCAAACTGACCTGTGCTCTAGAATGCATGCACAGCACACTGCGGCATCATCTATCTACATAATAAATACAAATGTAGCAATATGCATACTTATGAGCAGCCCACGGATTATGACTTTCAAATGTTAATCTGCAAAATTGCGCGCGTGCAATCAAATACTCCACGGCTGAGGAAAAATCACCACCAGAACTCATTTGGTGGGATATACACATTCAAATATTTTGCCAAAGAAATTCATATTCGGAGTGGAATAGCAGACATATTTTGAGTGTTGTCAAGACTTCAAACACGCCAAGTGGAAAGGAATTGTGGTTTATAAATAAATACGTAAAAGATTTCGAAATGTTTTAAATCATTTTGTTATTTGCTTTTCATAAAATTATAGAATTATATAAGTTGATTGTTCATTTCTGGATGCACCAATCTGCTTTTATTCGCAGATTTGAATAATGACCATTTATGTGCATTCTTGAGTATGTACACCCAAAGAAATTTTGCTTTAATACTTATGGAATTGCAGGTTAAATCAAATATTTTTGCTTTCAAAAAGGCTCCAACAAAGTTTATATTTGATTTAAAAGTATCCTTGCTTTCAACCTTCTTTTAGGATTTTGAGACAAAAGTAAATACTGTTATATCAAAAACAATTTGTTAAGGGTAATATATTCTTTTTTAAATCACCTCGTATTTAAGTGAAATGTATTCAATTTCGAATTAAAAACGTATGATTTCAGAGCAATGCTTTTAAAACATTAACTCAAATAATCAAAGCAATAAAATTAAAAGCTGTTAGTATTCAATTTGAAAAATATTTATATCATTTAAATTTATGCTATTTTTAAATTATTATTTTTATTTATTTGAAATAAAAATCTTAATTTAACCAGAGGAACAGAATTTTTAAAATTAAAGTTCCTTAATATATACTCAATACTCTTGTTTTATTTTAATAATTATACAATAATTAACAAAACATGTTTAAAAATAATTCATTCTGATTTCTGATCTTATAATGGAAAAGAAAACTTATTTCTAAGATAATTCTACATACAACAATAAATACAATAATTATTAACAAAACATATGTTAAGTGGATCTTAAGTCTAAATGTATTTAATTTTTACAACATATTTGTAACTAGTAATTTTATAAGTATATTTGGAAATACATACCACAATTTCATTTTTACTTAAACGTATGATGTGGTTGTGATTGAAGTTGATAATAATTATTGATTAGCAATTCTTGTAGCTTTGTAGTCAGCTAAAAGTTTCATCTGTATACATCCTTTACAGAACTAGTAATAAAAATATAGTAAATAAACATAATAGTATCTTATAAGTAACAATATTAATAATAATACATACTTTCCAGAGATTCATTTGGATTCATATTAATATCTTCAAATCGAAATTCGAGAAAGGATTCAATTCCTTCAGATCGAAGCTGTTTAAGTGACGCAGAATGCAGAGAGTCTGCAATTAATTGTTTTCCTAAGATCAAATAATATTATACGTTTCATTTCGAATGTATATTTCCTAAATCTATTATGTTCAATATTCTTACCTTCAATGTATGGATAAACATCCTCAATTTTGTTATCTTTAATGTAATTACTTATACAATTCTATTTCTTTAATAATATTTTCTGTGTTTGCTGTACCTATTATTGTTACAGCTATACTTTCAGTGCATTTCTAACCACACATAAAACTGACTATGACGATCTTTGTATGCCTTTGCAGTCAAAAATCGGCAACTAGTTAATAAAACTTTAGTACTTTTAACATAAAATTGTTTGTAAATTAATTTAAAATTAAACATATTAACGTAAAAGTAAATATTTTAAAAGGAAAGTAATAATTTTTGTTTATAAAGGTATTTTTACATTTAAAATCATTAATATTTTGAAGAAAAAACATTTTACTTTGATTTTAATAAAATGTTTATTTGTATTATAAAATTATTTTTACTTTCAATCCAAAATCTCAATTTTTGAACACAAATGAATTAAGTTTTTATCTAAACAGTATTAATTTTGTACCAAAAGTATAATTTTATTTTAAGCAAATTTTATTCAAAACAGTGGTAGAAATATTTAAGTTAAAAACATATAATAATCTACTAAAAGTATATTAGTTTTAAAATAAAATTATAATAGTTTTAAAATTAAAAGTAAAATTTCAAAGTAGCGTTTTTTAATTTTACCTGCAATTTATTTAAGTTGAAAGTAATTCTTTTCATTTTAGATGTTTTTAGAAACGAAAGTAATTTTTGTTGTAAATAAAACCTATATTTTTTTGAGTGTATATACACTCGATTAAGGGATTAGTTTTGTGCTATTTGAAATTTAGAAATAATTTTCAAGTTTGACCACAGTTGAATTCAAATTTGGACTATCCAAAACATAACCACTCAAATAATGCACTCAAAAAGCTATTAGTTAATTTCTTGTACTGAAATTGCTCGTTAACATTGATTACGTTTATTTCGGCAATTCAAGCGGCTTCAAGTATATTATGACTTGAAAAATCCTATTGGTTTATCTCAGCTGATTGAAAAAAGGATTGAGATATTTTCAATCTTCTTTAAATTCGTATCGACTAAAAAAAAAAATAGTCAAATACTAGATTATGCAGACAGACAGGGAGAGGAATATGATCTAATTTCATGCTCGATATATAACCTCAAAATCTAAAAATTGTCATACGTAATATAACAAGTAATATGATTATTATCGATGATATTCTCGAGTGAAACCGAGTTGCAGATTTCACGAGTCCGAAGGACGAGTGAAGTGTGCTGTTTCGGTTTCACGAGCAATATCTTCGATTATTAATCATACCACGAGCTTATAGTTAATGAGACAATATAATGAATTTTTGTGACACATTGTGTGTGCTGCTAACCTAACTTTTAATATATTGTATTACATCATGGTTAATTTGACAATTGCCTTATTATTTTCATCGTTGTTGATATCAACCCAACGATTATCACACATTTTTATACTCAAAACTAACTGTCAATCGCCATTTTGTCAAAAAAAACTTTATATTGTTTTTTTTAAATGCATCATGGTGTTTTGGAGTATATTTAGTCAAAGATAGTAGGAAAATTAGTTTTTATTGCAACAATTATGAACAACAAAGGGTATCTTGATATTTTAAAAGCAACTTTAAGGATATGTGCCTAAAAGGGCTTAGACAATGTTAATTTTATACATAACAACGATCCGACAAATAATTTACGTCTTGTAAGAGAATGATTATTGTACTTATCAAAAATAAGATCAATTCCCCCCCGCACCTACTCCCTATCCCCCACCTACTCCCTCCCCCCAGCTACTTCCCCTCCCTCGGTCATCGGACTTAAAAAATATTAGAACTAATTAAAAAATAAATTACAAGAAGAATTGCATCGGGGCACAGATATTTGGTAGATTCAATGGCTCGTTATTTAGTTGCTGTTATAAAAACGAAAAGAAACCCAACAAAATATTTCTTTATAAAACAAATATCTATAAACACTTTATAATTTTAATGTTTTGGTTATCGTACGGAGACTTTTTTGTCATAAAATTAAGAATATTTTCAATGTTTATCTCATAAAATAACTGTATTATTTATTTTTTCTCTGTATAAAACGTAACATAATACTTTTCGTTTCGGATAAAAAATATATTAAATTGGATTAGAAACTGCTATTTTTTCTAAAATAGATTGAAACTATTGTCGTACAAAGACAAGAATAAATACTAAAAAGAAAAGGAAAAACAAAAAAAATATCACTTATTTTTAAAAATAATTAAATTGATCATCGATGCAGGATGTTAATACAGTGTGTCGCATTGTCGAACTGTCGCTGACTGTTGCATGGGTTATACCAATTGCCTGAAGCGAGGGGCCCTTTATATATGCGGGGCTCTGGGCTGCAGCCCCAAAAAGCCCATGCCTAAATCCGCCCCTTATGCTCCTCTAATGTCAATAGTTTGACAAAATTAAAATAACATTTCATTTATATTGAACATTAAAAATTCGTAGTAGGAATTTGAAAAATGATATAGAGACTGGGGTGTATTCACATAGATTAAATTCCATTTCAAATTAAGCTTTAATTTGTTGAATGTGTTTGTTTTAATTAAGTTGTACTGGTGTACATTTTTGTTCTATTCCAATATTTGAATTAAAGGTTAGTTGATATATTATTTACAATTTAGATGAATACCATTAGAATAATGAATAACATCGAGATAACAAAACCGCATTTAAATCTCTAGAGACAATTATGAATAGTGTGTTTTGGTTTGGCTACAGCGGCGTACAAATACGATATATTTAGCGTTGTTTTATGCGTTAAGCGATATTTCCATATATTAAACCCAAACTTTACATATTCATTAATTAACTGGTATAATGGGCATCAGTCCGAATGGTTCCAATAATTGCATGTTAATATCTCATCCTGAATGCTTCATTGGGTTTGAAGTGGTGTGCAGAATAGTAGGCTGCTACTGACAAATGCCTACATCACTTGTGCAAAGCTAAATCTATTGGGATTGCAAATATTTACAATAAAATTTAATATTAATACATTATTTTGCATAATTCCTAATAATTTATATTTATGTATAATTAACACAAACGAAAATCGGATTGTTTATGAAATTTGATATTTTAAGTAAGTAATAAACACAAATATTAATTAACTAAATTGGTCTCTTTTGTTTCACTGGCGCATTATACTCATACGTAATATAACAATTGATATGATTATCATCGATGATATTCTCGAGTGAAACCGAGTTGCAGATTTCACGAGTCCGAAGTAGAGCACTGCAAGGCCCGACTGGTCGGGCCGGGCCAAATTTTCGAGATTATCATCGGTCTTCGAGCCGGGCCGGGCTTGAATTGTGACGGGCTCGAGCCGAGCCGGACCTAAATTGTGATGAGCTTGGGTCGGGCCGAGCTACAAGTGTGATGGGCTCGAGCCAGATCGGGCCTCATTTGCGGCGGGCTTATATCGAGCCGGGCTGGTATTTTTGACGGGCTTGGACCGGGTCGACCTAATTTTTTTACTCAATAAAACATTATAAGAAAGAAAAATTTGCGTGAACGTGATGCACTAACTATAAAAAAAATCATTTTTGTGGAGAATAAACGGTTCGATGACTTTGTCACACGTTTTGTTTCAGTTAATGTCGAGAACTACGGCAAAGTGTTGTGTTATGTAATAGTGATTCACATCTCATTTCATATTCTTAGCAGCCTATTTTGTAACTCAACCGTTAATTTTCAATTTAACTAATGTGGAGCAGTGAATCACAGATGCTTCCTTTTTAAATTTACCGCTTTAGTCGCCATTAGCCAAAATAAAACAAGTGATTTAATTCCAGTGTTGCTCATCTCCACGAAAATTTTTGAGAAGGATGATTATTTTCAATGAAATTTTTTCAAATACGATTATAATTTACCGCTTACTAATATTGCTAAATGTTATTTTTAAAGAAAATGTAGATTTGCATAATAATGCATGTAATACAGATGGCTAACCGCATTTTTTTATAAATAGCGTAAACACGTGTTCTTGAAACGTAAGACAATAAATCATTGTGAGAATTTAACGCACATACGTGGCAACCAATAAAATCACGAATTTGTTTCAAATTAAGCCAATGAACGACAAGCTTTACCGATTGTAATCACTAGTGAAAATTAATAAGCGATTATACTTCACTGTAAATAAAAATCCTAGTTGTCATGTAAATGAAAGCTATATTGACAATTGTTTTTTAAACGTCAGAAAGAAAAACTGTGTAAACTCGTGTAAAATGGAAAATTGCAGATGGGGAAATGTATCTACAATAGAGATAACTAACAAAATTGAAGAAAATATCCCAAAAAATATTAAAAAGGCGAAGAAATATGCTTGGGGACAATTTATGGATTTCTGCAAACAAAGAAATTATACGTTAGAAGAAGGTACAACCCGTATTCAGCTTTGGAACATGCTTAGAGATTATGCTTATAACATGAAGAAGAAGGATGGTACAGAATATAAAGAAAATGTAATTAAGTTTAATTGGAATGTCACTGCAAAAATGTTGCAAGAAAATTTTTTCAAGGATTATAATGTAAAAATAAGTCCTTTTTCGGATTTGGAATTTTTACCTGCCCGTCAAGCTAGAGATACAAAACGAAAAGAACTTCAACGAGATATTGATAATAGAAAAAAAAGTTCTGATGCTTTCACTCCTGAAGAACATTTTCAGTTACAAACCTATTGGTCGGAAGACAATCCGGAAGGCCTACAAAAAAAATTCTATTTCATTGCAGCTAAAGAGTTAGCGTGAAGGGGCAACGAAGGTGTTAATGCAAAGGTTCAATATTTTGTTATTGAAAAAGATAATTTTGGAAACCAAACGGGCCGTATAGAATATAACCCTATCTTTACGAAAACGAAACAAGGAGGATCAAAATCATGTTCAGAAAGTAAGTGGTTAGTTAGTAATAAAACAAATTCAGATATTTGTCCTGTGCGATTATTTTATAAAATGCTGGATAAACGTCCTAACCATATAACAACTGATCGTCTGTTTTTAACGCCAAATCACAAGTGGAAGTTAACTCATGATGCAGGCTGGTATAAGAATTGCCCCATTGGTATTAATACAATGTCAAAATGGACACAGCAAACTGCAACACAAATTGGTTTAGACACTAAAAACAAGAAATTTACCAATCATAGTCATCGATCTTCAGCAGTTACGCACCTTGCCCAATCTTAAATTACTGAACAGGAACTTATGAAAATAACAGGACACACTAGTTCAAATTCTCTCAAGCCATATTTAAACATGCAATCCAAAAGACATGAAGAAATCCTAAGCAGAATCAGAAACAGCAGCAATACCACTAACGTGAATTCTGGATCTAATATCAACACCACCAATATGAGATCTGAATCAAGTGAACAATCGATGTTCTTCCAATGTACTTTCAATGTACAAAATTTTAATTGTAATCTTTAATTTGTAGTAGCTATGTATGTTGTAATAAATAAATACTATTTTTATTGAGTATCATTTGCTTGTTAAATTCTCACGCAAAATACAACTCGTGACATGACCATTGCCAAATTATTTTTTTGACATAATTTTGAATCGTTGTTATGGCAATAGGAAATACAACTCGTGCTGCGCACTCGTTATATTTCCATTTCCATAACAACTCATTAAAATTAATGTCAAAAAATAATCGGCAATGTCCATATCACTTGTTATATTACTTATGAGAATGTGTGATATGGTACATTATAATAAATTTACTAATTATTACTATAATTACTTATTATTAATTAATAAACAAAATAGCACTTAACAACTAAGGAAAAAATTAATCCAAAATTTCAAATTTGACATAAAAGACTCATATTTATAGGAAAAATTAATTAGATACTTTGGCTAGCGCGATTTTAATAATTTTTGTACTGAATAGTGAAGTTATGTAAAATAAACGGGTCTGGTCGGGCTGGGCTGGACCAGGCTTTTAGATGAACGGGTCTGGGCGGTGCTCTAATGCGTACACAGTTTTTTAATCTGTTCCACATATCTGTTCAAACTTTGTTATTTTAAAAATAAGCATTCTCGTATGTTTAGCCTGATTCATTTGTATACACGCTTGTTTTATATTGTGTTGAACATTTTCGTGTAAATGCGGGAATTTTCATATTTACAAAGTCAATCGTAAATCACCTCTAAATGTTATCAGTTCTACAAATATTTTCGCGAATTTTCAGCAATATTAATATATCCGTCGGCGTTATACGACTCGCTGCTTTGCTTATCTTAATATATGACTTTTTTGTTTCTCATCAGGGGGTGTGTTTTCATCCCCGGTACAGTTTTATTATTAATTGGTCCATTATTCACCTCGTATCTGATGTCATCGCTCCAATTTCTCTCTACGCACTTTCTGTTGCTTTGCTTGATGTTTGCTCACGGTTTAAACCATTATATTTAATAAATAACCGTGATAAATTGATGATGATTACTATCTAAATTGCTTTCATAATAGCGTCAAATTCTTTATAAATCGATAAGATGACAATCAAATTTCCCTACGAAATTGCGAAAGGAATTCTGTTTAGTCATTTATTTTGCACTTGGCTTCTGTAAGGAATCATAATATTTTCCATAAAAATGATCGCACCAAGAATAAGGTGGAAATTTTAATTTTAACCTCTTGATAAATATTGTTAGAATTATTTTACGCCTATGTAGTGCTACTAAACTAAAAGGTATATTTGCATTACAGATTAAAGAAATTGAATTTATTGGAATATTTTTAGATTCGAATAGGAAGAATACGATCCTTCATTATAGTAGCAAATTAAAACATTTATTATGTATTAAAACTCGACCTTAAATTTAATGAATATGTCATTAAATAGTCAATATAGCAACCCTAAGGAACAAGTCTAGCACGTTATCGTATCCGGCTATCCCGTAGGACACTAATATATTAACCCGAGCGTGTCACATTAAATTTATTAATATTTTTTTGTAAATTGTATTATTTTTTGTCTAATGAATATTTTATTAAGTACTCAATATAGCAACCCTAAGAAATAATCCTAGCATGTTGCCGTATCCGGCTATCCAGTAGGACACTTATACATCAACCCTAAATTTGAACGTGTCACATTAAATTTATTAATAATTTTTTGTAAATTGTATTCTTTTTTGTCTAATAAATATCTCATTAAATACTCAATATAGCAATCTCAAGGAACAATTCTAGCACGTTGTTCTATCCAGCTATCCCGTAGGACACTAATAAAGCAACCCTAAATTTGGGCATGTCACATTAAATTTATTAATATTTTTTTTTGTAAATTGTATTCTTTTTGTCCAATGAATATCTCATTAAATACTCAATATAGCAATCTTAAGAAACAATCCTAGCACGTTGTCGTATCCGGCTATCCCGTACGACACATATATCAATCCTAAGTTTGAGCGTGTCACATTAAATTTATTAATAATTTTTTGTAAATTGTATTCTTTTTTGTCTAATGAATATAGCAACCCTACTAAACAATCCTAGCATGTAGCCGTATCCGGCTATCCCGTAGGACACTTATAAATCAACCCTAAATTTGAACGTGTCAGTGTCACATTAAATTTATGAATAATTTTTTGTAAATTGTATTCTTTTTTGTCCAATGAATACCTCATTTAATACTCAATATGGAAACCTTAAGGAACAATCCTAGCACGTTGTCGTATCCGGCTATCCCGTAGGACACTTATAAATCAACCCTAAATTTGAACGTGTCACATTAAATTTATGAATATTTTTTTGTAAATTGTATTCTTTTTTGTCTAATGAATATTTCATTAAATACTCAATATAGCAACCCTAAGGAACAATCCTAGCACGTTGTCGTATCCGGCTATCCCGTAGGACACTTATAAATCAACCCCAAATTTGAACATGTCACATTAAATTTATGAATAATTTTTTGTAAAATGTATTCTTTTTTGTCTAATAAATATTTTATTAAATACTCAATATAGCAACCCTAAGGAACAATCCTAGCACGTTGTCGTATCCGGCTATCCCGTAGGACACTTATAAATCAACCCTAAATTTGAGCGTGTCACATTAAATTTATTAATTTTTTTTTTTGTAAATTGTATTCTTTTTGTCTAATGAATATTTCATTAAATACTCAATATAGCAACCCTAAAGAACAATCCTAGCACTTTGTCATATCCGGCTATCCCGTAGGACACTTATAATTCAATCCTAACTTTGAGCGTGTCACATTAAATTTATTAATAATGTTTTGTAAATTGTATTATTTTTTGTCTAATGAATATCTTATTAAATACTCAATATAGCAACCTTAAGGAACAATCCTAGCACGTTGTCCTATCCGGCTATCCCGTAGGACACTAATAAAGCAACCCTAAATTTGAGCGTGTCACATTAAATTTATTAATATTTTTTTGTAAATTGTATTCTTTTTTGTCTAATGAATATTTTATTAAATACTCAATATAGCAACCCTAAGGAACAAACCTAGCACGTTGTCGTATCCGGCTATCCCGTAGGACACTTATAAATCAACCCTAAATTTGAGCGTGTCACATTAAATTTATTATTTTTTTTTTGTAAATTGTATTCTTTTTGTCTAATGAATATTTCATTAAATACTCAATATAGCAACCCTAAAGAACAATCCTAGCACTTTGTCATATCCGGCTATCCCGTAGGACACTTATAAATCAATCCTAACTTTGAGCGTGTCACATTAAATTTATTAATAATGTTTTGTAAATTGTATTATTTTTTGTCTAATGAATATCTTATTAAATACTCAATATAGCAACCTTAAGGAACAATCCTAGCACGTTGTCCTATCCGGCTATCCCGTAGGACACTAATAAAGCAACCCTAAATTTGAGCGTGTCACATTAAATTTATTAATATTTTTTTGTAAATTGTATTCTTTTTTGTTTAATGAATATTTTATTAAATACTCAATATAGCAACCCTAAGGAACAAACCTAGCACGTTGTCGTATCCGGCTATCCCGTAGGACACTTATAAATCAACCCTAAATTTGAACGTGTCACATTAAATTTATGAATAATTTTTTGTAAATTGTATTCTTTTTTGTCTAATAAATATTTTATTAAATACTCAATATAGCAACCCTAAGGAACAATCCTAGCACGTTGTCGTATCCGGCTATCCCGTAGGACACTTATAAATCAACCCTAAATTTGAGCGTGTCACATTAAATTTATAATTTTTTTTTTGTAAATTGTATTCTTTTTTGTCTAATGAATATTTCATTAAATACTCAATATAGCAACCCTAAAGAACAATCCTACCACGTTGTCATATCCGGCTATCCCGTAGGACACTTATAAATCAACCCTAAATTTGGTGTCACATTAAATTTATGAATAATTTTTTGTAAATTGTATTCTTTTTTGTCTAATGAATATCTCATTAAATACTCAATATAGCAACCTTAAGAAACAATCCTAGCACATTGTCCTATCCGGCTATCCCGTAGGACACTAATAAAGCAACCCTAAATTTGAGCGTGTTACATTAAATTTATTAATATTTTTTTTGTAAATTGTATTCTTTTTTGTCTAATGAATATTTCATTAAATACTCAATATAGCAACCCTAAGGAACAATCCTAGCACGTTGTCGTATTCGGCTATCCCAATCCTAAGTTTGTGTCACATTAAATTTATTAATAATTTATTAATAATTTTCTGTAAATCCTAGCACGTTGTAGTATCCGGCTATATCGTAGGTCATAGGGCACTAATAAATCAACCCTAAGTTTGAGCGTGTCACATTAAAGCTAGTCTTTTAATAAAAGATCAACCAAAAATGGATTTCAAACAATCTAATGATTCTGATCTAATTATTAGTATACGTCGAGGGTCGAGGTCTACGATGCTATGTGTATCTTTAAATAAAAAAATCATTAAAATATAAGAAAATAAAATAACAATGTCAGTGGACAATAAGTTTTGTCTTCTGCAGCGAACACTAGATTATACAGCGTTCATACATAGCTATATTTTTGGCTTAATAATTATTGTCAAGTCAGGAATATGAGACCGCGGTCAATAAATTACTAACAATAAGTGAGCTACAACTACTACTAAATTACTATTGCCCCGGGTGTTAATTCATTTCAGTTCACAGCAACTTCATATTTAATATCTCGCTACATGTACGCGTGCAATAAACTACATTTGGTTGTATTTGCGAATATACTCGTATATAATTTTCAATAAATTTATAATAGTATACGAAATAGCCGTATATTCAAAAACCAATACCGACTATTAATTGCATTCATTTTTGAATAATAGATAAAAGTACGTATTGCATTGTGAAAAATATAATCGCCAGAAAAATATTTAACTGTCCCATTAAATTTTGAATGAAATCAAATTAGTAAAATTTATAACCTAACTATATTTTGAATTTCCAATATTCGAATAGAGAATCTGCTATAACAAAATTTCGATTTGATTTACGAGCATTTTAAAAATAAATACATTTAATTGCACGCAATTCTGGCGCACCAATCACAGTAATCGTTTTAATTCAGGAACTTGTGCCGAGTCGATTAGTCACCCATGCATATTTAAAATAATTATCAGCATTGGACAGCTGCATATTCGTTACAAATAATTGTGATTAAAAAACGAATTTGGAAAATGATATTTCCACCGTACCGCAAAAATTTCTACCAATTTGTTCGTGTAAATGAGGACCAACGCAACGAGAATAATTATCTGAAAATTCGGATAGGTACAGCGAATGCGCTTTGCAATAAAAATTAGATTGGGTTTTAGTTTATTTGACATTGAATTTCAAAACGGAAGAGAGGTAATTATAAACGAAAATAGATACATGACAAAATGACAACGAAACGTGGCTAATCTATAATTTGATTATTGTACATATCAATATTGTACTCGTAAATTAGTAAAAAAAATAATAATTTTAGGTATAGTATCATTTTTGAAAAATTCACTCTATTACTCTATTACGAAAAAAGATACTCTATGATATCTAAGATACTTTTAATATCTTAGATATTTTTATTTATTTTTTAGGTAATGTATATTAAAATTATCTGTATCTTTTATCTTAAAAATGTATGTTAGATACTTCTAAAACATTTAAGATATTTTATTTATTTTAGATACTTTTAATGTACTTAGATACTTGCGAATATTATCTAAATGCAATCAAAGTATATAAATAGGTACTTGGGAAGTATTTAAATGCAGTTTAAATATCTTTTTATTAATAATTAATTTATTAATAATTTAGCTTAATAATACTTCAATATAATATAATTTTGAATTGCCTATTTAAAATATTTTTTAAGGTATAAAAAAGATACTAAACACGTTTCAAAAGTGTTAAATATATTTTAAGGTATCGAAAAGTATATAAGATATTTTAAGATTATCTAAGATATTGTAGTATCTTAAATATTTTATAAGTATCTAAGATATTTTAAGAGTAGGTATCTAGATATTTTAGGAGTATCTAAGATATTTTAAGAGTATTTAAGATATTTCAAAAGTATCTAACATATTTTAAGAGTATTTTCAAGTAGATATTTAAGATACTTTTAAAAAATATTTGTATCTTCAAAAATTACAATTTAAGTATCTTGATATTTAAGGATCTTTAACAAAATTTATTAAAGTATTTATTTTACAAAAGTATCAAAGATTCTTTTTCGAATTATCTATCCCAACTCTGATTATATGTATATTTATAATAGTATATTAAAGAACGTGTTTTATAAGACATGTTTTTTTCGCACGAGTCAAAATTTAGAAAACGAGCATTAGCGAGTTTTCTAATTGACAACTGCGAAAGAAAGTCTTATAAAATAAGTTCTTTATACTATTTTTTATATTTTGCGCTTTCTACAATAACATTTACTTACTCAATTTGTGATTATATTTGATTATTTGTAACGATTCGTACATTTTCATGTAAATAGTCTTCCCTAAATAAAAATAATAATAATAATTTTGACATTATATTATTAAAATGAATTGTCAATTAACTAAAAATAAATTAGGTAAAAATGGGTTAAAGAAACGTCATCTAGTACCAACCGTCTAAAACAAAAAATTGCGTATCGAAATGAAGGTCATTACGATACGCAATTGCGTATCGTAATGACTTCATTATGAACGCAAAATATAAAAACTTAATTATACTCGCCGTCAAATGAGTATGAACTGATGCTCAACTTTTACCCCTTTCCGCACTCTGTCTCTTGCCATACGGTGTTGTCGCTTCTTCATAACATATCATTTTCAACATTAAGTAAAATAAATAAATAAATATATCATCACGGCTTATTACCCATTGCCGGGTGTACCAATCTGTTTTGTACACAGATATCGGTAATGATAAAATATTTGCACCGTGCGGGCGCTTACCAGGCCATTACATTATTTTATTGTTTATATTTTTAAGTTGTGGCATGTCTGTATTAAAACGTCCGTTAATTTCATTATAAGCAATATTACCACAGCTAAACAAAATTTATCATCTCAAATTTCATTTTGTACGATTCAATTTCACCAAAAAATGTCACGTCCGAGATGTTCAGGCATAGTCGTCCCGAATGGGGCAAAGGACATAAAACACTCAGCAGCAAAAACAGCCAGAGGTCGCTGTGTGACCCGAGAATTACTTATAAAACTGTCAAAAGCAAACGGATTTGCGAAACTCGGTCAGTGGAAGCCGTTTACCGGATTATGTACGTCGCGTCACCTGACAGATATTGGCAGCAAAAAAGATTGGCTAGAAATCCCCCCAGATGCTGACTTCCGGCATGCCGTATGGCGCGCAATTTCAAATTAGATTACTCGTACACGGCAGAGCGCACTCAAGGTTTTCTCTAATGTTTTGCATGCGAGAGTCTTCTTTTTCAACTTGCTTTTTTGTTTCTCCTTCTTTTGCAAATTAAATTTGATGTTTTTATTTCTCGTTCTGCGTATTTATGCTGCTGAATGAAATATTCATTTATGAAAATAGAGAAATGTAGTTAGTTTGGGAATTCTCTTACTTTTTTAATATTCTAAATGGAACTATTATGATTATTTTATTAGTACTGTGCGCGTTTGTATAAAACTGCTATAATAAAAAGTATTTTAGTGATGCAAGCTTAACTATTTTAATATTTAAATATGTTTTCAAATAAAAGTTAAAATGCTTGTTCAAATAAACATGTACAAAGTAAAATAATAACTTTAAACATTTTTCATCGCATAGAGCTTACGGACAGGTATATATATATATATATATATATATATATATATATATATATATATATATATATATATATATATATATATATATATATATATATATATATATATATATATGGAGTGTAATCGTCACTGTCGATTAGTTAAGGACATAAATTTTAGTGGGTATATCAGTGGGATGTTTTCTGGGCTTAAATTTGTTTACACTTCATCAGGACGCTGAAGTTAAAATACAAATAATTTTACAATGTATAAAATAATTTGAATAAAAGGAACTTACGTTTTGTTGAAGTTATTTGAATGTCATTGATTTACAAAAAAAATAGAAGAATTTTGAAAATACATTCAGGTTTCAATGTCATAAAGGTAAAAACTTATATTAATTTTGACAAAAAACACATGGTTTTTTAATTCGTCGCAATAGTACAACAAGTTATATTTTTTGTTTTGAAAAATTGTGTTGGTACAGTTACTTGCTAGCGTAATTATTTTAGAGCAAAATTGTATTTAGGTTTTTGCTACAGGAAAAATACTGCATCCGAATATGCTATTGTTTATCATTTTTACCTCTCGCTAAGAGAGGTATTGTATTCATGCTAAAAATCGCATATCCAGATTTTAATGAATAAGCACGTTTTAAGGTCCCTAGTATCCGATTATAACATTTTTACGATGATGTCCGTATGTGTGTGTGTGTGTGTGTGTGTGTGTGGGGATGTGTGTGTGTGTGTGTGTGGATGTTGGATTCACTATATCTCAAATACTATGAGACTTAAGACATTTTTAACTACGGATTCCTCAATCTAACAATAATGGGAAGAGTCCAGTCAGTTTTGGTAACAATTGGACAACCGGAAGTAGTAGTTACAAGAAAAAAATCGTCTAAATATTATTTATCGAAAATTTATGTAAATACTTATATTAAAGAACGTTAAATTCTTTATTCGATAAATATAAATTCATTATTGTATCTTCTATAGATTTAGAGATAAAGAAAGGCATATAAAATAATTTGATGTAAAAAATCTCAGATCAAACTACTACAAGGCAAGAAATTCAAATGTTTCTAATTGACATATAAATGTCACTGTCAAAAATATTTGTATGTCTCTGTCAAAAATATTTGTATATTATTATGAAGATTATGAAAATAAAAAAAGTCAACAACGCAAAAGATATACGTAAAAAAGAATATAAAAGGAATTTGCGAAAAAATGACGAATATAAAGAAAAAGAAAAGGAAAGTAGAAAAAGAAAATTTCAGGATATTGAATATAAAGAAAATGTAAGTATTGTACACAATTTATTTTAAAATATCCCATAGATTTTGCAAATATATGTGAGAATTATTTTGTAGTGAGACATGAATATATGTATTGGTATTAAAAATATTTTTCGTTTTATGCGTACAACCAGGTAAAATATCTGGCGAGAGGTTATGTGTTGGCCACATCAGATTTTTCAATTTCTGGAACCGTAAAAATAGTCGAAAACAATAATAACATTTTTGCAAAAATCATTGATGCCATGGAACAAAAGCGCAAACATCTGTCACTACTTAAAGAAATCTTAAATTTCGTTCTCGTCAAATTACATTGTTGTAATCAATTATTACATTGTTGTCATCATCACGATAATAAAGGTGTTTTCTTTATCCTTTAATTAATGTGTATTCATGTTCTTAAAGTTTAATCTTAGGAATAATCATAAAATGGAGTACTTAGTATTTTCGAATAAGAATGAAATAATTTAGTATACAATTTACAGATTTAGGATACATTTCGAACAATTTTGGATTACGAACACATTAATTTCAAACGACAAATTACGCTCCGAATATGAATAATTATGAAGGTGGACGAACATGAAACATCAAAGATTAAGTTGCAACATTTTACTTGTCACAAGTGTAAACATGTAAAAATAAAGAAAATTTCATTCCAACTACGTACCAAATTTCAGCTCTGTCGACCGTTAGAAAGCCGGTTAAAATGATTGCTAAAAAGTTGGAACAGGCATACAAACAGTCAGACAGACAACGCAAGTTAAGGTTGAAAAAAATATGTGATTCGTGATTATAATAATAACTGTTAACGGGCTCTATTCTGTAACTCAGTGGTTATTTTTTAACCACTGGTTCAAATTTTTATCCAATAGATATATTGATTTGACAACTAAAAATCCCTCTTTTTGTTATATGTCAACATACTTGGGCTGGATTGCAGTTTATCCAGAATAGTAGAAATTACAATTTTTTTGTTGTAATGTCTTATTTTAGCTAAAATATAATAAGGAAACATAAAATTGGAGCGCGGAAACAGGTATTTATATATACTTTTGGTAAAATATTAAAAAAAAAATCCCGACAAAAACAATACCTAACGCACAGTAACGTTTTAAGAATTTTTTAAAAATATTCTAGCAAAAATAATACCTAACACACGTATTTTTTAAGAAATTTTTAAAAAATCCTGACATAAACAATACCTACCTAGCACACCAGGCACACACATTCAACATCGTTCGGCCCACTATCTTCATGTTAGTTTACAATAGCTTGACAGATGAACGCAAAATTATAAATAAAAAATGTTATAAAACGAAGTATAAGAAGGAAAATAAGACATAATTTTGTAAGTATACATTAATTGAAACAGTATTATTCGTATGAAAGCGTAAGTACCTACTTAAACATAGAAATATATGTAGTACATCTAACCTATTTTTTTTTTAGAAAAAATGCCAAAATCTCTATAAATATAGCTTTCCGCACCCAATTTTTAGCGGTATTTAGTGTTTTTAATGCTTTACCAAGTATATATAACCATTAATATAAAATTCTTGAATTCTGGATAAACTGCAATTTAGCCCATACTTGATTGGTTATAAAATTTAACGAAAAATTAACCACTGAGTTACAGAATAGACCCTAATAATAGTTATATTATATATATATATATATATTATATTTGGAAAATGAAAAGTGTTACGTTGAACACAGAACTGTTTGAGATATATTGGTATTTACGTTTCCATCACATCAAAATATGACGTAGGGTCCAGAACGTGAAATTTATGTTGTTTTCTTAATAAAAAGGCTTGATGATCCACGTAACGTGTATTTATTAGGATATACGGACGTTTCGGGTTTTGAGCAAATCCATCCTCAGCTAAATACATTAGTTGTACTATACAAATTGTTATAAAACATTACAGATAAACTGTTAAACAACGTAATCTACATATTAAATTGAAAAAAATAAGTTTTCAGTACCTACTCAACCAATCGTATTATTTCGGAGAGTATCTTTTTATTAAGAAAACAAAAATTTAATTAGGTTACAACGTCTTTATGAGTAATACCAGCTTAAATTCTGTATTAGATACTATATCCACGACGCATACTCATTCTTCTGTAGAGTATTATCCCATATATCTTGCAATTCCAAATTAGGTTTTACTGTACGAATAATAAAGGGTTCCGATAAAAAATAAATCTGGACCAGAAGATGACTCTATAAATGCTGATCGAACTATTAACTATTATCATTCGACATTTGGCCTACAGTTGTTTTTTTTAAGTCTATCTTTATAGTAGAAGTAAAAATTTTGTAGAAATTTCTCTTCATTTGTGTAAGTTTTATAATATGTTGAAAATTATACAGCAAAATGGTAAATAATAAATTACTCACGTATACTGGCAATTGGCATTATGACTTAGTGGTGTTATTGTCAATAAGCACTTTACTTTAATATTCACTATAATATATTTACTCTGAAACATATCTATACACATCAAAACACAGCGCACAACTGATCGCATAGAATAATAAATATACAAAATCACGTAATTTCTTGTCTGCTACTTAATGATATGAAACTGTTAGCCAATGAGAGGAAAAATAGGTATAAATATGAGATTTTCAAACTGTTTTTCTTTGATACAGTCATATTCATAATGAAGTTTGTGACTACTTACATTTTATTTTATTTTTTAATTTTAAGTAGATTAAACCGATTCAACAAATGAAATTTCTTATTCACGGTTCTGTTGTTGTTTCTATTGACTTGGTTAGGGGTAGTAATTACATACTTCCTTGGGACTTATTATTTGAGTGTGATTTAACTTGTCCCAAAAATCTGGAAGTAGACATTTGCGAAGTCTTGTTGGTAGTTTCCCCGGAGTTATATTGGTTGGAATCTGAGCACTTATTTATATTTGATATAAAGTTGAATGTTAGTTTGTCGACATGTTATATATTATAATATGATATTCTCGGTGATATTAGACAAAAAATAAAATATTCGTATTTTCAAAATCAACTGATTATTTGTAGTTTACTTGAAAATAATTTTTAAATTTTGGAAATCGTGGTAGATAAAGATAGACAATATGTTATAGGCAAGATCATGTGACCTATCATATGTTTTGTCCCTTCTCACTTCAGACTCGATCTTCAACTTTGTCCCATACTAATTTGACACTGTACATTATGGGCGATGTGCACATTTTGAGCGTCAGCGCCTCTAACGGCTACATTGACATTTTTGGTTACCGAATCAATTTTGATAGTGATACAATTTACAATTTTATTTTGAGTTTTTGCTATTGTGCATGAATATTATACATCATAGTATATTGAAATGAATAAAGAAAATATTTAAAGTGCTATATATGTGTTCTGACAATCAAAAAGTCAAAATACCAGCGAAGGTACTGCGGCAGAAAATATATTTTTTTTCATAATATGTGTGATTTCTGTAAACCATTTTATCATATTTAAATTTGTACTATAATTTATAATATTAGTTGAATGTTATAAGATGGACAATACATGAAAATTAAGATTAAAAAGTTGGAAAACTTGAATGATTGGAAGAAGAAAATTTCTACATATCACGATATCAGTGTATGATGTAGCATCTTTCTTTTATATTCGCAATAAATGAAGATTCTTCATTGAAAATATACCAGGTTCTAAGTGGAATCAGTTGCACTAGCTCGGGAAAGAAAATACACGAAAAATACGAACAATGTGAATTTCTATCTTTAACATTAACATTACACGTACAAAATCTATAATAAATAGACGAATTATGTCAAAAATAGACTTCTATTTCATACAACTGCAAGTATTATACAATTTTAAGACAATTTTCTGCTTCTAGTATTATATCTTGTTCGAATATTAACTTAAGAAACACATTTTTATATAATTCATTATTGTAATCAGACGACCATTGTTGAAATTTTATTCATACGATAAGTATCTTTTACAATGAGAAAATATGTATACCTAAAAGAATTTTTCATATTAGTAGAAGATATCTGTTGCAAAGTTATTTTCTTATACATCTGTTCCTCATATAATCTTCTAGAAAATTTATGAAATTTGATACTTCAATCAGTAATTTTGTAAGAATTAATAAGTCTAAGTCCACCACTGCATCACATAATATTTAACGTCTTATCGTTCTCATTCATTGCAAATATTTTATAAAATATAAATTGCAAAATTATTCTGACATGAAACATAACCTTGCTATGTTTCAATGAGTAACCAATTTTGTCATTTTTGTCCGCTGTCGACGCTGACTACTTTTGTGCACACCGCCTATAACGCAGTGCGCATGCGTCAGTTTGAATAGCTGTCACATTTCTAGCAAGATATCAAATGAGAATAAAATGAAGGCAACAAAATAATATAATATAATATAATATAATATAATATAATATAATGGAAGATAACAATGTATATATATATTCATAAGTATTACGATCACGATGCTCTTCGTCTTCACTCATGCTTCCTGAAATTAAAAGAAAAAGCAAAAATATTACCAACAACAGTAATTGACAATTTATAAATTTAGGGCTTCATCAACGACCTATTATCAAATCTGGATTATCGATAATACGTCACAGCAAGTGATATGCTTATAAATATGTATGTATAAACGGTCAGGAACCACAGACGACGTTTCTGTTGTTTTCCACATCTAACGTGCATCTAACCGACCTATACAAATTGTCACTTGTTACTTATGTTCATATATTATGATTAGGTTTTAAATCTTTAGATCTATTGTTAATAATTTTGGAGTGAAATACATATAAATATGAACTTGTTTATTTATTAAAGGCACCCCGTTAAATAAGTTGAAGAATGGATTTCAAAAGCTTCTAAAGTTCATAACCATGCCATTTGGAAACTTTTAGAAATGAAAAGTAAAATTTCTGTTTATTCTGGTTTTCCAATTTATATTCTAGCATCCTACTAATACAAGCATTTCTATGTTAACACAGTACATGTAATTCTATATTCTATATAGTGTGCTGAGAAATATAATATTTATAAATATTTGTGTGTAAAAGTAACTTTTGTTATATAATACGTCCCCTGACGGTTATTGTAGTAGTCTGTTGTCTAAAGTGCAGAATTTTAGATAATGTAGCAGTGTTTCGGTCTCTGATATTTCGCACGTGTCAGGAATACACGTGTTTGCAGACATACATGTGTACCAAATACATATAACACAAAACTGTTTGCTGAGTAAAACGAGTACTGTATGCTTTTTCACAAAAAAAAATCATGTTTTCTACGCTGCAGTTCGTGTTTGCTATATCGCATTTTAAAAATATTCCCCACAAAATTCTCACTGTGAAACACATTTTGTGATAATGTAGAATGTATTGTAATATTATATTATTTTTTGTAGATGTTTATTTTGTAATTGATTTTAGTACACTATAGATTATAGCTCTCAAAACCAAAATACACTAATCTTCTACAAAACTTTAAAAAAAACTGGTGTGGCCAACACAATACCTCCTGCCATTTACAGCTCGAGTCACAAAAACGATTAATCCTTATTTTTTATTAGCGAATTTTACTCTAATTTTGCTAGTTTATTTCTTAAAATATAGTCTAATATAATCCAAGTAACTACCTTTTTTTAAACCCCTCAACAGCATTAAATATAAATTACACATTAGGTTCACATTCACATACATTCATGCCTTATTGGGATTCGAACCCAGAGCCCCGAGCGCACTCATGACTTATGAGGCGTTGCTCTAAACATTGAGGCACCGGAGATATAATAATATGAAGATTTTAAATACCGGGATAGAATAGAATTCACTAATTCAAAAATAAGGATTAGCTTAAACATTTTTGTGAATCGTTAATTTTTATTAATTTAAATACATACCTACATATTTACTTATGCTGGAAACTGTATTACATTCCTTTTCTATTGTTCTATTTACTTTTTTTTTAAACGTTACTAATATTATTTTGAAATGATTAGTTCTTTGTTTGTGACATTTATCTGTTGAATAACTGCGTTTTGTTTGTTTAAAGCGAAGGCCCTGGTATTTAAATTATAGATAATTTTATAAATTTATCCATAAAATATATAGAAAAAGTATTAGTGCAAATCTATTTAAAGGTATTTTTCGAAGAAAAACTATTTTGAGATTCTGATAAAGTGTCATTTCCGGTTATCCGATTTTCACCAAAATCTAATGGGCAGAAAAAGTTCGAAATACAAGGTTTCAAAATTTTCTGAATAATAGTATTTGAGTTAGAATGGAGGATCCACACACACACACACATACATATAGACATCATCGTGAAAATGTTAAAATTGGATTCTAGGGACCTTAAAACGTGGTCATTTACCAAAATCTCGATATGCGATTTTTAGCACGATCCCTATACCTCCCTTACCAAAGGGTAGCGGGAGGTAAAAAATGAAAATGTTCTTAAGTACATCTGAATGCATTGATTCCAAATATTTAAGCAGTGCAAGCTTATAACTCTTTTCGTTTTCGAAATATTTACATTAAAAACTTTACCCATTTCTGGGTTATAACCCAAAAAAAGGTGGAAATACGAATGTGGCGATTGCACCATTCGATTTTGCGGACAAAATTTTCACAAAATATCTTCTGTTAGATCATTTTGCACATCCAAAAAACTGAAATCCATAACAATGGTTAGAATGGCAAAAAAAACCCAAGGGGTACACCTTAAATTTCAGTATTTTCAGTTATTTTGCTGAAAATTATATCCATTGTTCAAAAATGTATAAATGGCAAAATTAACCGATTGTAGTATTTCCCAAGTGCTATAATATTGATTATGCCCGTAGTGCATACATCTTTTTATTTTATTTTGGTTCTCGAAATTCAAGGATTCAATAGGTATATTTGTACAAGATTTGGTACCGTTGCGCTGACGTGAATTTGAAGTATACGAAGTTTGTTGGTGTTGCTACGTCGTTTGTTATAAATAATTTTAACAGTCTCAAATGAAAATGACATATATCTATTATGAAAAATATCGGATGAATTTCAAGCTGTATACGAGAAAGAATACGGAAATTTTATGAGTGGCGGTGTTCAAAAAATGTGATTTATCGAATTTGTTGCATTATTTGATATTTATTCATAAACCACAATTTTGATATGTTTGAACAGCTGTTGCCTGGTAACTTTTTAGACCCTCGACTCATCGAGCAATAAAAGCCAAATTACACACGCATTTGAGAGCGAAAAACATGTTTATGATTCCAAAATATAATAAACTTATGTAATTTGCCCGTGGAATCGAATAACGAAGTTGTTAAGCATGCATCTTCACCCATTTTTGGGTTATATTAGGTCCCAATATCTCAGGAACGAATAAGAGAGATATTAATTTGCGGGTTCAAAATTTGGAACCTAAAAGTATGGAAAGTAGTATAATAAAATTTTTGAACAGTTGAAGAGAGGTATACCGGGTGTAGAAATGAAAAGTGGCGCATAGCGATTTTAATGTTATTTATTTAATACTGCTATATCTCTTTACCCATTTATTTTAGCGCAAAAAAGATAAGAATATAAGTTGTTCAGATATTAAAAATGCATTCTATAAAGGGAAGTTACTTACATAATAATTCATATTTCACGAGATATGAATTAAATAAAATTTAATGTACTTTTAGAAAAATTGTTAGAGTGCCTTGGAAAATGAAACAAGTAACCTGAATAAAATATTTACTTTAACATTTTTTATTTGTTGTATAATTTCTTTTAGATCCCTATAATCTCAATTTGTTCAGAATTTATACAACAAATATCAAAGTGAATATTTTATTTCTCTAACGATTTTTCTAAAAAAAACATTAAATTTTATTTAATTCATATCTCGTGAAATATGAACGATTATGTAAGTAACTTGCCTTTATAGGATGCCTTTTTAATTTCTGAACAACTTATATTCTTACTCTTTTTGCGCTAATATGAATAGATAAAGAGATATAGCAGTATTAAAAAAATCTGGTGTGGCCAACACAATGCCTCCCGCCATTACAGCCCGAGTCACAAAAAAGATTGTCAATCCTTATTTTTGGACTAGCGAATTGTACTCTAATTTTGACAGTTTATATCTTAAAATATAGTCTAATCTATTCCAAGTTACTACCTTTTTTAAACCCCTCAACAGGTTTAAATCTCAATTACAGAGTGGGTTCACATTCACACACATCCATGCTTTAGTGGGATTCGAACCCAGAGCCCCGAGGGCACTCATGACATGAGGCGTTGCTCTAACCATTAAGCCACCGGAGCTATAATAAAATGAAGATTAAGTTTTAAATACCGGGATAGAATAGAATTTACTAATCCGAAAATGAGGAAGAGCTTAAACATTTTTTTGAATCGTTAATTTTTATTAATCTAAATACATACCTACATATTTACTTATGCTGAATCGAATTCCTTTTCTATTGTCTATTTACTTTTTCTTTTTTAAACGTTACTAATATTATTTTGAAATTAGTTCTTTGATAGTGACATTTATCTGTCAGTTACATACATTTGAATAACTGCGTTTTGTTTGTTTAAAGCGTAAAAAATTGTCAGCCATTGGGATTTGAACCCGAGACACCTATCTTGCCGTGTATTTAGTAGAGTGGAGGATTCACACACACAGACATCATCGTGAAAATGTTAAAATTGGATTCTAGGGACCTTAAAACGTGGTCATTTACCAAAATCTCGATATGCGATTTTTAGCACGATCCCTATACCTCCCTTACCAAGGGTAGCGAGTAAAAATAATATATAGAGAGAGGCTCCAATATCTCATCGCCATCGACAAGAAAAAAATGTAATCTAAAGGGTTAAAATAGGACGGGGGTCATTTTAATTTTCCATAATTAATCGGAACATGTATACACTTTAATATTCAATAAAAACCACATCGATTTAAAAAAATATTGGTTATAATTAAAAATTAAATTTGGTGCACTTAATGGTGCCCCTTTTTACCTAAAATATGTACAGAGCTAACAATGATAGCAGCTATTCGTTTGTAATGCTGTATTTTTAAAAATTTTCGACAGAATTCTGACAATAAAAGACAGTTGTATGATATTACACAAATATATGTAATATTCTATTCATTGTTCATAATCCCTTCCACGAATTTGAAATATTGAATTACGGAAGTCAATGAAAATTTAATTACAGAGCATAATAAAATACTCAAAAATAAATAACAAAGAATCGTCAAAATATTTAATAAATATGTGTAATATGATCCATTGCATATTTTAATAATAAGAATTCAATGCAAAATCAATAATAGGCAAATAAAACGCCTGAAATACCGCATACGATTCAATGAGACTCCATTCATTTCAGGTCTGAAAGATAAATTATTAAACAACGCATTTATGCCGGTGAAAGAGGTTTTATATTAATGAAGGACTACAATACACTTGGCACGTTTTGTTGCTCGTTTATTATAATTAAAATAAAGTTGTCACACGCTAAATTCCGACCTAAATTTAATTGGCAAGCGTAAATTTCTCTATAAAATAAAAGGATGCAAATATACGCTTGTCATCCGCCCGAACAATTGTTTGTAGTCTTTATGGAGAGAAATTTTTAAAAATATATTACATTGAAAATAATTCGTGTACGGTTTAAGTGACATCATAAATAAATGTGGATTAAACAATTCGTATATAATTATGTTATATGAATTAATTACAATTAGACGTTGAAAGAGAATTGCTAATTCCCCATTAAATAGACGAATACTTTAGGAAAACGGAGTATTTAATTTCCAATAATATTGTAACGTGTGAGCCCCGCTCTTACGCTGAACAAGCGTCTAAGTATGGCGATGACGCAACCGCGCTAGCAACCTGAACCTTTTGTGTTCATAGTTATTATGCGGTCGAACATTCTAGAGCTGTCTGGAAGTCAATGGCAGCTGTATAAAAGGGACGCAGCGATGCTCGGAAATTAGTTATATACATAGTTACTTAGTTAGTTACATACATAGTTACTTAGTTAGTTACATACATAGTTACTTGGTTAGTTATAGTTACTTAGTTAGTTAGTTGCATACATAGTTAGTTAGTTAATTAGATAGGGAGAGTCATATAGAGACATTCACATGGAGTGTTAGAGAGTAAAGTGTTAGGACAAGCACCACAGTATCGTGGTGAGCGTATGCAGTTTGTGTCGAGTAGGTACTCGGGAAGTTACTGGTAAACTGGAACTGGGATAGCTGTGGATGTGAATACTCGGTAGTGTTGACGAGCCATAGTATACGATATACCGGGATAGCTGTGAAAGAGAATACTCGGTAGTGTTGAAGAGTATTGGGAAGCTAGGTTTACGAGGACAGTAACGGCAAGTGGAAGTGTATACTCGGCAGTAGTGGTGAAGAATTGTGGCACACGGAAAGTCGGTGATACTGAAGTTGTAGAAGTTAGACTGTTAGTTACATAAATACACAGATAGTGAGTTGAAAAGTGACTTCTGTCCGAGCAGTTTAATATACAGATACTGTTGAGTCAGTTGAGTATATAGACGCTGTGGAGGTCGGTAGGCGGACAGTTAATTTGTTAAATAAATAAATAATGACAAAAATAGTTGAAATAAATAATTAGTAAGATCGCATAAATAAACAGTCGTGTTATTTGTGTAAATAAATAGTGTTAGTGTTATCCAGTTTAATATAGTTAGTCTTAATTAGATTTTAAATTAGTATCTAATATTAGTAATCGTTATTATTTAATACCTTTTTAATATTTAATTATAGTTTAATAAACATGTATTTTAATTAATAATAATTGTCTAATATTTACGCTTCACCTAAATAAATAAATAAAAATATGTTACAATATTATAACATTAATGAAACCAAGAATGCAATAAATATGAAATATAATAAAAATGACCGCTCATTGTGTAGAGCGGACAAAACATACGTCTGAACCTTGTTGGTTCACTACCGACTCCTGATTAATATAATCGTGATCCTTTTGAAACAGGATTTATAAATTATATCAAGAAAACAACAACACAATCTAGTGTCAGATGTCATATGCAGACTAATGCAAACTATCCTATTTTATTTTATAAATAATCAACTGTCAAGTCTTATAGTCAGAATTAAAAAAGGATTATATTGAAGTAAAAAATAATGTTCTTGGTATAGAATATAAAGTATGTTTATTTCAAACATATCTTTATGTGGTTCATTACACGCTTTTGTAGAAAAATCTTATTTCCCTTGATGCCACAAACCCCACATTCAACGCTCGAAATAGTATATTTTCAATTTGTTCTGAACTGAATCCATGTGAATCACTCAAAAAGGTTGATTCTGAAGGGAAGGGGGAAGGTTGTCTAGTGATCACAAAATGATAATGTGGGGACAACGAATAGGAAACGTGAAAACATTATTCTTCTTAATCATGATCACTTTTACATTTTGATTGCGAATCACAGCCCGAAGGAACACGGCTTATGTGTGTTGTTTTGTCTCATTGCTAAGGAGTTTTTATTATTGCACCCTTAGTTAGTTTACAAATAAATGCTTAAATTAATAAAGAGGTAACTTTATTTTAAACGACAATGTTTTTTTTGCGTCAGTGACTCTGATCCGTTTCTCAGTTATTTCCTTGTAACAATTACTTAACATATAATGAACTCATTTCATAATAATTGTCGATTATTTTGTGCGAATGCTTGGGCCACTCCGCTCTGCTTTTTACCTTCCGTCACCTTTAGGTAAGGAAGGTATTGTCTTTGGTCAAAAAATTCGGTGGTGAGTTTTTGATGAATAAGCACGTTTTAGGGTCCCTAGAATACGATTTTACTATTTTTACGATGATGTCTGTATGTGTGTGTGTGTGTGTGTGTGTGTGTATGTATGTATGTATGTGTGTCCGTGTGTGTGTGTAACAAAATTTTCGTCTACGATAACTTCCGTACTACAATTCTAAAAAATATAATTCTTTCGTATTTCTCTTCGTTACATCCATGCGAAGAGCTGATTAGATTTTGGTTAGAATTGGACAACCGGAAGTACCCTCATTTGAAGATTTTAACAGTTTTTCTTGAAAAAACTATGTTAAATATCATTTTTTCACATTTAATGTTATTATAAATATTAAAGAATATTTTATTTTCTATACGATTTGATTGCATTTTATACCTATTATTAAATGGATATAGAGTTAAAAAATTATAAAGAAATTAAATTTCATAAAGTAGCCATAGCTGTGGAAACAGCTACTATATTAAGAAAATTTTGATTGAAAGATGTCAGTGTCAAGTGAAATTGACATAGTGTGTTTGTCTTATAATTTTACTGGAAATAGGTATAGGATCTTTTGCTTTCTGTATTGAATTTGTATAAAATACATACAACTGCTTTAAGGTAATGTACAAGAAATAATAATAATAATAATAATAATAATAATAATAATAATAAATCTTTTAATTCTGCAGATACATTACACTGTATACAGAAAACGTCACAAAATAATAATTTTCTGTATGAAATTTGCGTAAAATACATGCAACTGCCGGAAGGTAATATACAAGAAATAGAATATTTAATTTAGCAAGGTACTTTCCGTATGAAATTTGTACAAAATACATAGAACTGGCGGAAGGTAATGTGCTGGCCACATCAGATTTTTTCTATATGTGAATAAAAAAAATTATAGTAAAAATAGAAAAATTTCGTACTTCTTATAAAATATTGTAGTTATTTTCAAATTACGTCACTCTTACCTATAAGCCACAGACGTAACCAGTCAACCACAAAAAGCCATAACAATTATTCAAATTTCAAAGTAAACTTACTAACCTGTAATAAATAAAGTCATAAATACAAAGTCAAAAATAAAATAAAACTCGCCAATATTTCTTGTTCCAGTACTGGGACTATGACAAATACCCTCTCAAGCCAATTATACTTGGTCGAATGGTGGCACGAGTAGAGAATATAAAGACATACGCTGCACATGGCGTGTCCATGAGGACTGTCTTTGGCTCAGGCTCGTCTCGGGGAATGCGTCGTTGTCGTTTGTGTGCTGTGAGTGATTGAGGGAGGTTAGCTGGTAAATGAGCCGGGAAACGAAGAGCGCTTGCAACAGCTGGCCGGAGAAGACAGAGATGCAAGGAAAAAATAGCATGACTCACAACACCGAAGGAGGAGGATTCTCAATGTCTATATTAATAAAATGTTAATGAAGAAATGTAAGAATAAAATGTGACGTCCTATATTTCACATGTGTAAGGATTTTGAACACATTTGGAGTTCTATTTGTGTTAACCTTTAACTACACGCGCTAATGTATTTTATACACCACTCGGATTAAAATAGTTGTAATTTTGTAGTAAATAGTCCAAGTCTACTGTGGAACCACCTAACCTATACTGTACTGTCTTTTATAAGCCTTTGTCATTCCCGTTGTAACATTTCTACCGAAAACAAAGGTATATGATTTTAAATTAGTAGGTGTTCCATACGGTGTACAGAATACACCACGCGTGTAGTTATGTGAGTATATTTTGAAACTTCTAATTTGTTTATTTTGCATTAAATATCTTCGTTTTTTGTTTCTTATTATCAAGGGCGCGCCGTCACAGGGTGCAATGTGTGCGTCGCACATGGGCGACACTTGGTCATGGGCGACACAGCGAGCAAAATTGTACCTAATAAGACTTCAGTTTCTTAATTCAATATGCTCGGTTTTCGAGGCTCACATTGGGATCTTGTAAACTATAAGAGATACGAAGTCGATTAAATTAGGGCAAAGTTGCCCCATTAATAGACTATTTTAAAGTTGTTTTTGTTTTTCCCGAATAATGCATATACAAATGGTTACTGTACAAAACTCTAAATGGCGTGATTTAGTACCTCGTTTAGTACTAGAAACGCCGAAGAGACGTATCTTAATGTACGAACGTTGTAAAAAATTTAAATCCCGGCACGGTCGCGAACGAGGGACCGTTGTTGAATAGCTTACTAAGGTTACTTTTATATTACTCTAAAGAGAACAACAATAACCTCACCCAACGCATAATACTTGGCCCGCGTTTCCCAAGCCTGAGTTTGGGCGTTAAGTTGGGTAATGTTGGGGTATATTTAGAGAAATTGCGAAAACCATGTTAATATGAGATCTTAATTTTTTGAACACGGTTCCGCGTTCGGTATTCTAGCCACTTCCTTTTATATTCGCAAATAACTTCCAAATATGAAATTATATGGAATTTTGGTTTGTACGTCTTTAAAGACCCTTTTTTATTTTCCTTTAAACGACGATCCTCAGATTTTTTTATCACTTTTAGATTTCAAGTAATGGAGTCTAATTTATAATTTCCATAGTCGCAAAATTATACCATTGAAAAAGAGTTTATTTTAGCTTTCCAACGTTATATCTATGTTTGAAGCAGAAAATGCAAGAATTATTAATTTTATAGGGTAAAAACAATTATTGTGGTTTATTTAAAACATATGGTAACTATGAAAAAGTACACAGGCTGTCCAAGTTAACGTGCTCACATAATTGTTGCCCCATTAGAAGACCATTTTAGTGGTGTCGTTATTTGAGAAAAAATCCGTTGGTCACTAGATATAGGCAAAAATGTAAATTTTGCAGTTGTTTGTGATTATATACTTTCCAAACATGAAATAATACTAGATTTTAGTTTGCACCTTTTTAGGCCACTTTTTTGGTTCTTTCGAATAGCAATGCTTATTTTTTTATAACTGATGAATTTGGGGGGGGGGGGCGTCAAAATGAGCATTGGCACACGGGCGACACAATGGTACGGCGCTCCCCTGTTTATTATATTATTAATAATAATAATAATATAATCTCACACAGATTTCGGTATACTCAGCAATGGCTAATATGCCGTGATGATATATATTTTTATAGCTATTAACATACCTAGGAATGTTATGCACATTATAACAGCCGCAGATGTAGGTTTGAAATCCGAGCTCGTAGAGCGAGGATTTTAAGACATCTAAGGCTTGTTATGATTAATAACATCCGCGGTTTGTTCAATAGTTTACCGGTTTCAGAAAATTAAGACATTACTTATAAATATCATTTTCTGAAATTCTCTCATTAATGCTACTCTCAGATGGCTATGGTTAACAGAACCATTATTTGGACATATGTCAGTATGTCAAATATTCAAATTATGTACTTTATTCCTCATGTTTATTATTTTAGAATAAAGTAGACCGTATTTAGAACGATAGGCTAACGTTATCAGTATGTATTATTGAAGAGCCTTATATTTTCATTTTATTTTATTTTTATTTTGTAGACCGTTGTTGACAAGTGAGTATGGTAATGATATTACCATACAGATGCAGTTGTAAATAATATTTTATTTAGATTAAAATTCGAAATCCGAATTTTCGAATTTCGATTTATTTTTCAAATGAATTTTCGAATTATATTTTTTTCAAAATCAACAGCACTAATATTTATTTATTTACGATAGGTTTGTATGAATTCTTTTAAGTATCTCTGAATAAATGAAACAATTCTCTCCATTTATCCTGGACAGTAAGTAACACTCCCGACTATTTGCACCTTTCACACACTATAAAATAACACAGTTACTACGGGTTCCTGAATAACAGCTCATCAAAGATTCAAACAGAATGTTCGTTGCTGCATGTTTCAGATCGCAGTAGCTGTGCTTCCCGGACAAATGACACTGAAATCGGCGACTTACTGCAAGACAGCGCTACACCTGCAACTTTCATGAGGAGCCGTCAGAAGAAGAGAATTCGTGTTATTGAACTGCAAATAAAATTCGAATCCTCTTTCTTCTTTTTGTGCGTGGATAGTGCGAAATCTCCTAAGACTTACGTATGCATATCGGTTCATATCTGAAAAAGCGATGTCTTTGATCTTTATTCTGGGAGAAAATATACATATTTTCGATATTCGTGATGTTTTGACATTTTAGTTTTTTTCTTTATTTCCGTTCACTTCCTCGTTCTTTTCTTGTGCGTTCAGCGAGTGTGTGTGATGTTCCGCTAGTTTATTTTATGAGTTTTTTGCTAAAGCTTAAATAACATGTCGAGATATTTATTTAACTGCGCTCAATTTCGGAAGAATTTAATACCATTCATACTTTATACGATCAAGCATTTTGCGATATTTTTCTGAAATTGTAGGCGGAAATATACGAGAAATATAATAATACAGAAGATGATATAAGATCGCCCCTTAAGATCAAAGATTCATACATTTGTAGCTAATACTAATATACAGATTTTCAACTTATCTTTACCTTCCGTAGTGATGCACGCGAGGCGAGACTAGACGAGAAATATAAAATATCGATATCGTCTCGTTTTCGGATTAGTAATCTCGCTCTCGTTGTCGCACATTTTTTTAGGTCTCATCTCGTTCTCGCACGAGAGTCTAGCTATAAAAATACGCGCTTGCGCACTACGTATTTACGTAACTATTTAATAATATATTTATATATTTACTTTATTGAGAACGAAAAAACTCAAAGGCGAGGTTCAGCCAAGGCTGTTCTTCCACCTAACCAGCAAATTACATAGAAAAGAAATGTAGTCTAACATAAATATCAAATATATAGACCAATAAATAGATGCATATAAGAACTGAAATAGTATATAAAAGACAAAATTAATTAAAGACAAAAATAAATACAAATGTTTACACGTACCTTAACTATTAATTACAGGTTATTTGTAAAAGTTTTGTACATGGTTTTTAAATGAACTATATGACAGAGATTTCCAATCATTTGGAATATTATTGTACAGTGTTGGGGCTAAGTAGGAAAAAGAGCTCTTAAATTATAGTAATCATTTTTCAAAACTAGTTTATCGTACAGATATTTGGGACACTCTGTAATTTTTATTTTGTGTGTAAGACAAACTAAAAGTATTTTTAATCGATTATTAATAAAATTCATACCAGCTGCAGAGCGATATTGGAAGATGTGATCGTATTTTCTACAAGAGACAAGTTCGCACCAATAGCACCGTCTTCCATGTATTTGTAGTCGTATAACTATAATAAAGGGACGAAACACTAAATTCTGGTCACCAAATTATTTCAATACGAACATAATGTTTATTCATTTACGGTCACCAGAAAATGTGATAAGTTAGTAAATAATTTAATTTACCTCTAAAATATCCAATTTATCATCAAATTGTGATCTCTAAACTATTTCAATAAGAACACATTCTGTCATCAGTAAAATGAATCAAAAATTAAATAAATTATTTTTTGTAACTAAAAGTATCTACATTTTTTTATTTAATATATGGCACTATTTAAGTAAGATTAAGTCATAAAAAACCGCTACACTGGTAACCCGCTGGCAACCAATCACTCCGCTTCTCTCCCTGTGGGCTCCCATCGACGCTTAATATAACATCCTTTACTTTTCAGTGGCGATAAGAGTTTTATTAACCGTGGTTTTAACTGGGGTGAATTAGGGGCTGAAATATTAGAGAAAACTAATTCTATTGGATGCAATACCGATTTTGTCTTTATTTTTGCATTTTCTCGCTCAGAGACCGATACTAATCGATTCTAAATAGACTCAAAAAATATTGTGAATTCATAGAATTTTCACATTTACGTGTTTTATGCATGAATTAGCGTTGACTCTACTCCTTGTACGGTGCATTTTTTATTGAACTTATGAATCAAACCTATAAAGTAACAAATACTTTTTATTGCGAGATTCTCGCGAGAATCTCTCGAGATTTCTCGCTTCTCGCAGTTGTTATATCGATCTCGCCTCGAATTTTAAACTCCAATCTCGCTCTCGTTCTCATCTCGCATTATGCTACGAGACGAGACGAGATGCGAGAGTACTCTCGCCTCGTCGTGCATCACTAACCTTCCGTCACCTGTAGATATTGGTAATATTGTATTTTGTTAAAAAAAACAATGGTGAAAAAATGAAGTAAATAATAACATCGCTACTGTTATAAAAGATAGAAACGCACATTTTAAAAACTATTTGTGAATAAACAATTTTACATTAAGAATCATGGTAGACCATTTTTTTCATAAAATCGATTTACCTAGCAGTAGGTAATTGTTATATCGTTAAATTTACATTAACATTATGAACTTGATTATGATTTTAGTTTATTAGATATAATCTTCTCTTCAAGAAAATGAAGAAACCAGAAGTCACGACTTTAAGATCATGATTCATGATGAAGGCTGTTGTTCAATTATTTATATTAGCACTGATTTTCAGAAAATCTCATTCATTTTCTATTTATTTTGAAAAATGTTAACAATTTTAATCATTAAAATTTTAAGAAAACTTCCGAATAATGGTATACATTTTATATTTTTCCATTAAAACTTTGTAAATAGGCAAATAAAATAATAAGTTTAATAGTTATTTATTATATGAGTGTAGAATGTATCATTTTAGTCACGAAAGAAAAACTTCTTCTTCTTTAGTGACTAATATACATTTCGCACGAGTGTAATACAACGTTTTATCCAACACTTTTTTAAAAACCTCTTAAATCATTTTTATGTTTTGATTCATCGTTTGACACTGATAATTCAATTGATGTAGTATTTTAAATTACAAAGTAGCCATTGAATGGTTGTTTTAGTTTTGTTATATTGTTACTGAAAATAATTTGTTATAATAATTATTGTCTGTTATTGGGAATTATTTGTAAGAAAAATATATTAAATTGGGTGAAAATGAGGACCTTCCTTTAAAACGTAGTTACAAGTACAAGCAGCATCTTTGAATTTAATTCCGAAGCAAGTAACCACTAACTCGTTTCTCGTTTTCATTTCATCAGCCGTACATGACATCCGTCATTGTATAAAGATAAGTAACCTATTTTAGCATAAATGTTAATATTAATTTAAATAAATAAGTTTCATAATGTTAAATTTTTTCAATATAAAATAATTTTGTAAAAATGCTTTCTATTTGTAATAAAAAAATCTGAGGTGGACACCATACGACTTCCTTGTACGCAAGACCAATATGAAGATGAAGTATAGACCCAATTATAAAATTGCACGTGTTTGACGTAATTTGACATTAACATCTATTTTTTTATTTTTTGTCCTAATCCATAGCAAAGCTTCATTACAAAAACAAAAAAGTATATAAGTTTTAAATTTACATATCTCGCTTATACAAACGGCTAATTTAATAATACTTGATGTGCTAGACGCAGAATTTAATTCTCTAAAACTCTTATTTGAAGCATTTATTTCTAAAATCAAAATGAAACCATTTTATTCAAGCAAAACTGTTAACAACTTCAGGTAATATATCACTTCCGGTTAGCCTGTTTTAACCAAAATCTGATATGTTATTCCAATTGATATAAAAGTCTTATATACCAAATTTGAAACGTTTTAGATTATATTTTAATATAGTTTTTCATTAAAATCTATTATAGGCCTCAAATAAAGTACCATTTCTGGAAATTATGTAATGACCAAAAAGGGAGGTGCACAACTAGATGTAATAGAAGTCCTAAATACAAAATTTGAGTTATGCGAGATACGTACGTACGTACAGGCGTCACGACGAAATTAGTCAGAATGGATTCAGGGATGGTCAAAATGGATATTTCCGTTGAAATCTCAAAACCGAAATTTTTCGCGATTACAATACTTCCTTTACTTCGTACAAGGAAGTAAAAAACACAAAAATCAGTAATAATTCCTCCGTGACTTCTAAAATATTCTCTCACGGAGTGACTAATGTTGTACATTACTTATTTCAAATAACCATATTAACAAGTATATCATGAGACAGTGTTGGATAAAAGATATTATTTTTATTACTAGTTTTTCTTGTTTTATTAATATTTATTTCACTTTTAAAATAATAAAAATGGTGACTTCATTAAAAACAAAAATATAATATTCAACTAAATTTATATATTAATTAATGAAACAACATCTGAAAGAAACTGATTAAAATATTTAATTTCTAATTTTATTCATTTTTCAAAGTTCATATTAAATATTACCCTAGAAACCAATATAAGAACGAACTACATATCGAAAGCAATTATTTTCCCATTTGCGACCCAATTTAGAAAAATACCACATAAATTATTTTGGGCGATGTTAAACACCGCAATTAAAGTTTAGCGGAAACGATAGGAAAAAGTCGACCACAACACGTGCTGAAAGCATTTTTTATCCACGCTTCTAAATATAGTGTTCACATTCTTAATTCAGTCCTAAATATTGCTGCTAACTACGTTGCACATTGTAAACATGTCACATGAAAAGATAGCAATCAAATAGTCGTTGAAACGAGACATGAAATAATGTATTTATTGCGCTGAAGACATGTAAACTGGATGTGTTGTTTTTCTTTAAATAGCGTAGAAAGGCAATTAAGTTTATTTAAACGAGAAGGATGAATTGGACAAATAAATAACAGTTCAGTTCCCATTTTAACTTCTTATATTTCTTCTCGTAAAGTATTGTGTTTTTCTTTACAATTATTCTATTTGGTTTGTAAATAAGGTGTGGGATTTAAAATAAGATGCTAATTGTTTAATGGTAAGATGAAACTCAAATACAAGGTCATAATTCGAGGTCATACTTAAAAGAATAACTGAATATATCCAAGAAAAATGAAGTATATTGTAATTTAACATAAGACATCTAAATAATTATTATGTAACACGTTTTATAAGACAAGTAACATAGTATACTTTTCCTACGACTGCAAATTAAGATAGTAGAAATATTGGAACAGAAATACACCTTTTTAGATACTTAACGAATCATCTGTTAGCGGTTACTAGCTTCACGCCGTGTCTTATACGATTAAAACCACAGCATGCCAAGGTATGATTATTGTGAAAACTAATACTTACTTATGTTAAATCACATCATATCGAAGCAGTGTAAAAATAAATAACATAAAATGTGTATTACTGTCTTATTTTGCAGTCGTATAAAAAGTATAGTATGTGAATCGTTTTATAAATTCTTTAGATACTCATATATAATACCACACGTGTGTTCAGGTATTATCGAATATATTGTGTTGCCTCCTCCGGAGGAGAAGTGGTATTATAAAATAATACGTTAAGTGTATCAACACAATATATTCTGATAAAACTAAATACACACGTGGTATTCGTTGTATTATAAAATGAATAAATTTGACGACAAAAATATATATATTTTTTTTTTTGACGTGTTTACTGTGGCGATATATTTGGGACCCAGCGAATATACAAAAAAGGTTATACCACGTCGTCAAGGGTATATTCGACTCTCAATACATAAGTAAAATTCTTAAATGCCATTAGCTGAATTAATTATAAATTGTATAATCATTTTATACACTCGATTTATTCGTGTCAAAACAAGTCGTAACGAAAAAGACGTTTATAAAACTTACATATTAGTATATTAGGAAGAGAAATAAATAATTTTCTCTAACTGCTATTTGAAGCTACCAGGAGTACTTGCACAAAAATCCAAATTTTTTAAATTAAAAGTTTATGAACAAATCTACTGTCATCTTTATTCATAATTTAATGAGTTAAGAAATCAGCAACCTTTGTGTGATAAGACGAGGGTAAGAGCAATAACAGATAAATAACTTTTATAAACTTTTCTAAATTTTAGTTTTAATAATCATATTTTAACTCTGTTAATCTAGAAATATTCGTTTTCCGGGAATGGATTGTGTCATATTTTGAGTCAGAGCTCAACGTTTCGCCCGCAGTTGTATGGGGAATCTTCTGGAGCAAGGGGGATAGTACTAACTTAAACAGGGTTACCCGACGTGTCAACCACGCTAGAGGCCGAGTTTAGGCAACAAGAGGGAGAGACTTAGTTTACAAGGTTACTCGACGTGTAAACCACGCTAGAGGCCAAATAAACCAAGATGCCTCATACGACTGCGGGCGAAACGTTGATCTCTGACTCAAAATATGACACAGTCCATTCCCGGAAAACGAATATTTCTCATGACTCAGACTGTGGAAGCCTAGGCAATTATTTCTGTTAATCTATTTAAGTTATAAATGTCAAAATTCAGTTTAGAAATTTTTATCATATTATGATAGTTGCGTCTGGGTTTACCCATGTGAAACTATATCAGTGGTAATTGGTATCCAACGTTGACTCTGTATCTATAGTCACGACATTTATTTGTTGATCATTAATTCTAGAAATTATTATGGATACGTGCGTGACTTTGAATGCTCTCTAGTCTGTGCACCCTGTACTCGTAAGATAATCCTGTCTTGAAGATAGCGATTTGTTTTGGATAGTCTAGATTAGTTCGTTGCGTCGTGAAGACGTTTATTGTTTTGGACATGTAGTGTGTTGTAGTATTGGGGCGCGCGTTAAACGCCCGCCCGCTGGGTTACGGAATGTAACATGTTAGTAATTACTTAGTTGTGTTAGTTATGTTTAGTTGATAATAATTGCAATCATATAATAAAACTTAGTTAAGGCAGTAAATATCAAGTAATGTCCATTACCATAAATTTTAAGTGTTCATCAAGTGGAAAGTGTAAGTGTGTGTTCTTCAGTATGCAGTAAGCACTAGTAGCATCATCATTTCCCGCACCCCCCTCCTGTTACATTTGAGATAAACGCATTGACAACCAGACGTTTGTTACAACAAAATTGATTTTTCAAATTTCATTTCGAGAATTTTGAGTTCTCTGTCGTTTTATTATAAAATGGAATACCATGAGTATACAAAGAAGAGCCCTAGGATGAACCATAAGAAATTTGTGATGCAGTTTCTGCAACTTTACTAAACTCATTACCAACAAAATCTAGAAAGATGTACGATGCCACTTATAACCTATATAAGTCAATTGATCTATTAAAATGATATACATTCGGTAGGGTTTATTTTCGACGTCAGAGATATTGATTTTTACTCCTGCTGGTCAAAATAACTATTATAGATATAAGGTTTGTTCGTTCCGCCACCCTGCGTCTACCGCAAACCGCGGCGGTGAAATTTGCTGTTCTTTTCGATTTGCGGTTCACTGTAAAGTTACTAGATTCTGTTCGTTCCGCTTTTCTAGTAACTTGCGGTAAAACGCCGCGGCAGCTGGCGGTGATAATTTTTACAGTGACTCAGGAGCCGATGGTAGAAAAATAATCGGTGGTAATGTTCGCGTGTACATTGAATGTGGCAGTGTGATAGTGTTTGACAAATAAATATTTTTTAATGAGTATGCTGTGTGATGTTTTACGTATTGATGTCTATAATTTAAAAATAAATGTCAATAATTGTGCCAATCAAAGGTGTGCGACAATTCGGACAATTAAAGGTAATTTACTTAAATATATATATATATATATATATATATATATATATATATATATATATATATATATATATATATATATATATATATATATAATGGAAAACGAATTTCAAAACGAGGATTTTGGTAATTATATTTACAAAATATAATTTGTAAGTTCATTTAAAACTATTTATTTATATTTTTCATGTTTATAGAAACTTTGGATTGTGAGTTTGAAACTTAAAGCAATGCAACAATTAAATTACCATTTTAGAAAAGTTACGCAAGTGCGGAAATATACCTTTTTTGAAATGTACATATCCATCTAATATTTAAACAGCTTTTGTGTAAAATTATCAACTTAAAATAGTTACAGTCGTTTTTTAATCCATACAGCGAGTACAGAGCAGATTGAAATGAGGCGGGGACCAAATTTTTTAAATACATTTATCAAAAAGAATATAAATCCATAGGAAAAAATTTGCTGCAATGGATTCTTTTTCGCTGTATTGTGGAATTATATCATGAATAAAGTTTTTAATTGTTTTTCGTTTTTCTCTAATTCTTATATAATTTATAACTATTTCATTTGTCCCCTCATCACTTTCATCAGAACTCGAACTGGTGTCAGTCCTATCGTCATCATCATCATTTTCCGCCATAATCATAGCAATCACAAAATTTTCCATTATAATAATAAAAAGTGACGGATAGAAAAAATCAAGGAACTACTCGTATATAAGAACAAGAACAATAATAACACAAAACCAAAGGAAAACAATTAACACAAACAATTAGAAGATAATGCTTATAATCAAATGACACGAAATGTCAGTTGTTAATACTATGTGAATGAAAACCAAAATTATGACAATCAAGTAGTTTTAATAAAAAATAATAATTTACCGCAGACGGATCGAACAAAAAAATAATTTTTAGTAACTTAAATTATTACCGCGACGACAAGCAGTGAATCGCAAAACGCAGCGACTATTACCGCCGCGTTTTGCGGTGAAACTCAGCGAGTAGCATTGCATATACAAATAATATATCTATTTAAAACTACGTCTGCTTCCATTCGCCACCGATGGTGGCATTCTGTTTTATTCCCCAATCTCTTTCAAGCAGTGTCGGATCTAAGATCACGTCGAATGATTTGGAAATATCTGCGTGCGATGGTGCGGCGGTGGCGTGCGACTGCTACCGTGCACAGAATAAATCCTCGTGCAAATTACGAGCTAAACATACACCCCCAGATTCCATAGACGTAGACAAACCACCAGATTCCGCAGACAAGAAGGCGCATTACACCGCCAATGAGACATGAATATTCAAATCGCAACTCAAAACCTATAAATATGGAGTGGAGTGAATTTCATATCGCCAAAAATGCTCACAAGCATAAAGAAATTTAGTATTTTAAGATGGTAGACAGGAAGAATTGTACAGGAATAAAATTAAAATAACATATAGTATAATTAAAGAAACGCTAATTGTTCAGAACAATCTACTGAGGCATTAAGAAAGGAGTCTGGAAAAAGAAAAGAACACAGCATACCTAATATAAAAAGAATAAATTTAATGTGAACCAAATATAATACATAAGAATTTAAAGAATGATTTGGACGGGACAGACTTCGGAAAAGAAGAGTATTGAAGTAAAGCAAACATAAAAACATTATAAAAAACATTTATAAAAATGGAATATTTTATTACTATGGGGCAATTGTATTTTTCGCACATTGTTTGTAGTAGTAGTTTATCTACCTTGATCACCTCTCGCAAGTAAAGTAGAGAACGTATTCGATTCATGAATAAAATTTAACTGCTTTGACAGTTTTGAAGTAGTTTACGCCGAGAAGAGAGTTTTCGTGATTTGATCTCGTCTCGAGTAAAATTTCGAGAACAAGATCAAAAAATTTCAAGGTTCTCAATCGAGATTGAAAGATATCCGATCAAGGTCATCTGTATCATGAATGAATTAACAAATAGACCAGAAAAGTGTAACGGTCAAACTTAGGCGCGAAATTTAAACTCAGTTCATAACACTGAGAACATTATTTCAATCCCCGTGTATTTCTTACCAAGAAAATTTTTGCTCAACTTTAAAGACCGAAAAATCTCATAAAAGTAAATTTCTTATGCAAAGCATTATATGTAGCATCTAGACCGATCCTTTATCTCCAGATTCGTACAATAATATTCACATGAACTGTGCACAGTTTATAATTATTTAAATAATTATACAACACTACAAAATTCATTGAACGTATGTCTTAGTTTGATCGTGCATGCTTCATCTTCTATTGTGCTGTCCTATTTACTGGTGGGTCAACGACATACGGTATCCTTGCTTGCACCAAGCATTTTAATTTCCAATAATTTTCTTACCTTACCTTTTCTACAGGTTTAAACTGTTGCAATCTATTACTGAATAAACAAACTAACGAATTCTTAACAAGAGCTGCTTAATTTCTTTTTTTAAATTATCTTTTTTTGTCTGTAAAATTAAACTCCTATATGAAACCTATACTAGAGAATTCAAATTATGAACTCGCGCCAAAGGCAAATTCTAACCTAACTTTTCTGGTCTATTGGCTCACAAGAAGCGTGTGCGATAAGGATGGATATAACACGCATGTCTTTCAAAAAATCATATTGTTTCGACTAAGTTAGGAAATTCCATTTTAATAAGATGCTCGTTATTGATAATAGGGAATTTTTGCACAATGTTTTCCCAAAAGACGTATACGCTAACGTCTTGGTTGCTAGGCAATATCATATTTGTTACATGTCGTTACATTACGTGAAATTTGAAAACGGAATACGTCCGTCAAGGGTAAAAGACGGGCCAGTTGACGTACTTCTACAATAACCTAGTAGGCACAGAATTTATTTTAAAACGTAAGAACCTTTTTGTTTAGCTATCAGAACTGTCAGAAAAATTCGAAAATTTCTTATTTATTTCTTAATTTGGGTAAAATGTTTAGAATTGAGAGAATTTACCATCAAGGATATTTTGAGATTGCTAAGATATGTTTATGAAAATATGTGTATTAAAATAACCTGAATGGGACCACAGAATTTTTTGTTCTTTCAGAGCTATAAGTGAATATGTAGAACACCTTTTAAAGCTATTTAGCAAACATTAAATAGTTCTTCCATTAGTGTTTGATTTCTGTACTAACATACAATGAAAATGACAGTTATTTAAACAACTGTCATTTAAACGTCAAAATCAACGTACGTGTGATTAAAATGTAATGCAAAATCTAAACTTGTGAAAACCCATTACTTTGTACGTGCGTTATTAAAGACGTAAAGTTAGCGTTGACGGAATCTTCTCGTACGTCATGCAAAAACTCCTTCATATTTTCATTGTAACGTGAGTTCATTTATTAATTCAGATATATTACCTTGATTCATAGCCGTATAGTGGCCATATGAATAACGTTAATTTCTGTCAGTGTTATTGACACTGACTCTGACACTGGGTCAGTGAAATTTTTTTTTCTCATATTTGGTTTTACATTTGCTAATGAACTTACCAGTTGACTTAGTTTTGAATTTTGAATACTTTTACTATAATATACGCAATAACAGTAATATCTTATGTACCCTCATAAAAACTTAGTAGACGACACTACTGAATTTGAGAGAACAAAATCTTAATTTATACAATTCGTAGACGGCCTTGGTAGGACATCTTTCAAAAAATTTACTTTACTTCAAATCTAGACAAGAAGAGACGAGATCTTGATTTTTAAAAACTTACATTAATTATTCTCTTGACAAATCTCGACTCGACACTATTTTTAAGTTAGCCTAAAATTAATTTGATAGTTTATATGTTTCTCAGTAATTACATAGTTTGAAAGCATTCTAAAAGAAGAATATATGGAAGGAAAGAATAAAGAATACTGAAGCATGTTATTGTTGAAGAGAACTACTTTGAACATATTTAAGATAAATTTCTGAAAAATATGAACCATGTGTTTTGCTCTCAACAATTATAGAGTGACCCTCATATTATATAATTTCTATTTGCACTTAACTTTAAGGTTAACGGTAATTATTAATTTTATTATCAATTCTAAAAAAAAAAAATTTTAAATTCGAAAAAATTTCAAACTATATATTTCTATAAATTTATTATCATAAAATAGTTAAACATGAATTCCCGAAATTTTGTTGGTACTATTTTTATACCACACATATTTGTGAAAGAGTGGAAGGCGGAAATTAAAAATACCAGTAGAGCTATAACGTACAATTCTACTCTAGAAATTATTTGTCTTTGATTTGCTTGGGTGCGGTTATGCTATTCATGTATGTACATATGTAATTGAACATTACAAATAATGACACATATACAATGGTGATATTAATATTAACGTGAATATATCTTGACATGACATGAATAAATTCTAACACACTTGTTAGAAAATGATCAACTACAAGAGGATATAAATGGCTACATTCTCCGTCAGAGCATATATTTCGTTTTATGCTCATTAACTTGCAGACCATACAGTATTGTGTTTGAGTAGAGATTTGTATATGTATACCAAGTAGTGGTGGTTAGGGGTGAATATAGATATTTGATAACGATGCAATTGGCGGCCCATGCTCCAACTGACTACGTAGAGTATAATTTTCATGTAATTTTTACAACTTTCGCTGATGTACAACATTGTAATTCTGCTTCAATCAACATTATATGTATTTACTTTTAATTCTCAACTTGAATTTTATAGTTGCTGAAGATGAGCGGAATTTGCTCGAAACGTCCTAAATAAATTTAACCAAATAATAGTGGAACTTGAAGGCCTTATATTTATTAATGCACATTATCAACATGGTTCCCTCACACAACATTTAAATCCTTTTTACTACACTAGTGCTCTTATAAAATTAATAAAAATAGTTTTCTGGGGCAATGAATACATTTTTTTTTCAAATAAGTCAAATCGTATTATATGTATATTTTTGAACGGCCATTCAAATATCCGTTGGTCTATTCTTACCTCAGTGCTTGAAATAGACCGAAACCCACTATTAATGGCCCCAGATCATCATCATTGCATTTTGCATTTAACTCGCAAACCACTCTTGAAATCATTTAAAAATTCTAGGTACTTCCCGAGATACATCAACGGTTCACCGCAGGAGTAGGTACACTCAAATTGAATCACAGCCACATATTTTGATTGGATAAAATTGTTAGCTACGTGGTTCAATATAAGCGATGTGCTACATGATACAGCCGATTGTTCTTTAAAGAACCTCAAATTTGAAAATATCAAGAAATATCCATTAGATATTTTACAATTAAATATTAAAATTTGTGGTCTGAAACAGAATGTGACGTCAGAGCACATACAGTTTAACATGTGACAAGCTATCGCCTACTTTTATTTATATAAATAACGTAAACTGTTTTCCTATTGGTTATGAATGACGTATTGTGTGTGCTCCGACGTCACAGAAGCGGGGAGTTGTTTTTCATGACTATTTCTTTTTATTTAATTATATACGAAAATAACAATAAATTATTATTTTTTATATTAGTATGAACAATATATTGCATAAACTTTCATTTAAAATACTTTTTAAAAATGTGAAACCGACTTATTGTGCAATATTGTCAATTTAAGAAACTCTTAAAATTTATTTGTGAAAACTTTCTCTCGACTGTGGTGGTACGGATTACATGTTAAAAATTACTCGAAATCTCCGTTACACAGCATTTATTCTTACAATATCGACATTCGATGCACACGGTAAGATCTTGCATCTACCCAGAAGAAATTGCAACAGTGCACCGATACGTCGGTATTGTAAGAGAATAAATGTTGTTTGACTGAAATTTCGAGTAATTGTTAACGCCTAAAATTTAAGTTGGTGCAACCGGCCATGAATAGTTTCAAAATGTAACAATAATAACTGTATAAAAACGGTTTATAATATAATTATATTAGTAATATAAATTTTATGTATTTTAAGTACGATGAAATTAATTATTGTTACAAACATATGAATTCCATATATTTTTTAAAATATTTTTTTACTTCTATCAATATTAAACGTTTCTTACACCTGCTACAATACGCCCTACGCTTCTGGCAGGAATATTCCGTACCCTTGGTGATATTTGCATGGCCTTCTCGAATGAATACAGGTAATTCTGTTAGTGTGGAATTGAGTTCTGCTAAGGGGATTAATACTAAATCAATGCTGCTGATTATGTTTCAAGTGGATATGGAATGGATTTTATTATCCCACTAAGTACAACCACTGCATGATTCTATTATTTGCGAAATAGATTACCTTTCATATAAGATTAATAATTATAAATCAGGACTACTATGAATTTATATATCCATCCATATACTGTAACATAAATGAGAAAAGTTTATATAAAATTACAATATTGTCTAGTAAAATACATTTGTCAATTACAGTTTTTGTTATTTTCCAAAATTGTTATTAAAGCTGTCCGTATAAATGCTTAAAATAATGTCAATAAATTTATAATTCATAAAGTTAAATAAACATTGTTATTTATTTAAATTTATGTATTTGTTTTAGAAATAACAAAATATTCAAAAACAACTTGCGTAAATATTTTTTCCAATATTCCCTTGTTTAAATCAAATATATTTAATTCATTTGAACATTTTATGAAAAAGTACAACCAGTATACAGGGTGATTAAAAAATAGGCACAAAAGGCTATTTACCTTTTTTTAAATTTTAGACCTATAGTTTAAATTTGGCGATAATTTAAATGCCACTTTTTATATGACACGGTCCTGAATTCTACTTCCGGTTCTGCCAGAAGTGATATTCACAGTTGATTTTTTAAATGAAATGATACACATATTTTCATATTTTTTTGAAGAAATTTAAATTAGATTTACAATGGTGTTAAATACTAGCATTTTCTTCAAAAATTATATATTATAATGCAAGTATTTGACATCATTGTAAAGTTAATTTTAATTATTTTTAGAAATATAAAAATTACATTTTAATATTTTTATAATTGTAATTAAGGTATCTACCTAGTCAGTTTTGTATCTATTTGCAAATATACGTATGATATCTAATTATTTTACTTTACTTTTCTAAATTATAGTTTCAATAATCATATATTAACTCTTAACTATTAAAGTTATAAATGTCAAAATTCAGTTTATTCATATTATGATAGTCGCGTCTGGGTTCACCCATTTCATACTATATCAGTGATAATTGGTATCCAATATTGTCTCTGTGTCTATAGTCACGACATTTATTTGTTGGTCATGAAGTGTAGAAAATATTATGCATACGTGCGTGACTTTGAATGCCCTAGCCTATACATCCTGTACCCCTAAGATAATCCTGTCCTGAAGATAGCGCTTTGTTTTAGAGATAGTCGGGATTAGTTTGTCACGTCGAGCAGACGTCTGTACTCAGATAGTAAACATATAAGAGTTTAAGTTTTGGCTCGCGTTCTTTGTAACGCGAGTATTTTGGCCTAAAAATGCAACGGCCTCTTTAGGATTTAGTTATGTTGGTTTTAATTAGTAAAGAATAAGTTACTGCAAGTTGTAGTGTAAATTTAAATAATAATATGGAAATATAAAACTAGTAGTAATAAATTCAAGTCTTCTCCATGACTATAAATTCTGTGTTCATCACGTGTGTGTGTTCTCTCCTTTCCATCAGTCAATGGGTAGAATAAAGTGTGTCATCGTTGGGGAAAACAGAAAATAGTAGTAGCATCATCTTCTTCGGCACCCCCTTTGTGTCACAAATGTAACTATTATTTAAATACATATTTTATTTTGTACGTAAATAAAAACTATACGTATGTTCATACGTAATATAACAAGTGATATGATTATCATCGATGATATTCTCGAGTGAAACCGAGAAATGTGCTGCTTCGGTTTCACGAGCGATATCTTCGATTATTAATCATATCACGAGCTTATATTTAATGAGAGAATATAATGAATTTTTGTGACACATTGTGTGTGCTGCTAACCTAACTTTTAACATATTGTATTACAACATGGTTAATTTGACAATTTCTTTATTATTTTCATCTTTCTTGATATCAACCCAACGATTATCACACATATTTATACTCAAAATTAACTGTCAAAGTCAAATAAAGAAAACAAATCCCTTATTAACGAATATAAATAAGGTGATAATTTCTTTGTTTTTTATCATCGCTGTGATAGACATGTAACTAGGGAGATTCTGAATGTTGATTGGCGGAAAACATGTCACGTGACTCATGAATTATATTCTCTACAAAATGTATATTTAAAAAAACATATTAAGAAAAAGTTATTATTTTATAAGAAAAAATCTATATAAACAAATAAACAAAAAAATATTAAACAAATAAAAAAATATTGATTATATAATTTTGCGTTTTCGCATCAACATCTTATTTTATATTTTGAAGTTAATGTGAACTCATCATTATAAAATTACTCTGATAATTAGAAATACCAATTATTTGGTGACTTTTAATTAGTTAATACATCAAACAGCAAATAAAAGGAATGCTGTTGAAGGCCATTGCTAAAATAATCTGCAAAACAACCACATATTCTATCCTTGTTGCGCACGTAGCAAGATCAAAAAGCATCTCCGGCGTCAGAGGCTCGAGACACCTTTATTAACGAGTTAACGTACGTCTACTTTGTAAATTAGTCGTGAACACCGTGATGCATGGCACACTAGGATGCATGCGCCGTGCGACACCGCATGATCAAAGAGCGACTTGGAAAAATCGCATCGTTTCACTAGAGTGATTCATTAGAGAAAGGATTTACTGCTTTATACACAACATTGTTTATAGAAAAAAAAATATGATACAAGGGAAATAATTAAATTGTCTGTGTTATCACACTTTTTTACACAATTATTATTGCTTGTACCAGAACGTTTACTATAGTTCTTCAATTAAATAATTTTATGCTTCGATTTGTAGAGGTAACAGACAAGTTATTTTTTAAATTAGAACGCCGGTTTCAATAATATGACGCCCAAATACATGTTGAAAAGTTTGAAGTTATCATTGCAGAATAGCATTCATTTATACGTATAATTGTGTAAGTTACATAACTTAACCTCAACAAAAGTTTTGTTTTCTTTAGCAAGTTGTAATTAATGGGCTCATCACACATTTTCTGTTATATTTTTTTTACTGAAAGATTACCGGCTCGTTTCAGTACCTATGGTTGCCAACGTTTGGATAACCTCCTACGAAGAGCAATTACAATAAAACCGAAAACGGAGTACCTTTAAAATATCAATACGGTTTACACAATTTAAATTACCTAATGATATCAACGGAGAAAATATTTATTATTGCAAACATATTTATTATAATTTACTAAAAGAAATTTTGATATTTCAAGAAGCTTGAAGAATCATTTCCCATCCAAGAGATTGTCATTGTAGTTAGGAATGGCGTATTTCCCAGCATCGACATATTATTAATGATTGTGAATAAAATATTTATAATTCACTTTTTTTTAAACATTACTATTATTAATTTGAAAGGATTAGTTCTTTGACAGTGACATTTATCTGTCAATTACATAGATTTGAGAACTGAACTGTGTAACCAAGGAGTTGTGTTTGTTTAAAGCGTAGGCTTCGGGATTTAAATAAAAGATAATTTTATAAATTTATCCATAAAATATATGGAAAAAGTATTAATGCAAACCAGCAGGAAATTTAATAATCTTTAATTTTTATAATAACATAAATCTCGAAAAAATATCATTTAAAGGTATTTTCGAAGAAAAACTATTTTGAGCTTCAAGTAAAGTGTCATTTCCGGTTACCTGATTTCCACCAAAATTTAATGGTACTTTTCCATATTAGAATAAAGTAGAAATACAAGGTTTCAAAATTTTCTGAATGATAGTATTTGAGTTAGAGCGGAGGATCCACACATACATACATACATACACACACACTCATACACACAGACATGAAAATATTAAAATTGAATTCGAGGGACCTTAAAACGAGGTCATTTACCAAAATCTCGATATGCGATTTTTAGCACGATCCCTATATCTCCCTTACCAAGAATAGCGGGAGATAAAAAGTACAAATATGACATCAAAAACATGCTCAAACATCACTTACACTCGTCGATTTTATTTGAGGTTTTTACCTACCGCTAGTCTTGGTAAGGGAGGTATAGGGATCGTGCTAAAAATCGCATATCCAGATTTTATTTTTGCTTTTGTGAATGACTAACACTACTATGGAATTCATACATTCTATAACTGAAAACTGTTACAGAATGAGGACATTCTGTCATACTGTTACGGAATAATATTCCATAATAGGCAGTCACAGACCACTTGTTAAGTTTGTTATGAGGTGTGACAAGCAAGATCAGAGTTACTGACGATTATAAAAATGTTATTATTATTGTTTAAAAAACCAAGTCAACTCTGTATTCATATTTTGTAATCATAGTCATCTGTAAAGAAGCAAAGATGCAACAATTAAAAACCCTTAACGATGAAAAAAAATATATAAACAAAAAAGTCGGTGACGAACCAAGTGAGGGTTCACTCGTGTTTTTCATTCTCTCTGAATCTTTCTTTAAAAAATCAAAAATTCATTATTAATTTTTGCATCTTGGCTTTGAATTCCACCTTATAATCTTAAATTTGAATAATTAAATATTATTGATTGAATATCGTCGTTTAATTGTCTAGTGGGGATCTTTTCCTTTCAGAAATAGTGAAAGTGTAAGTGTTTTTTCGTGCTTGTGAATAGTATTGTATTCGCCAGCAGTGGGCCATTTGAGCTCAAACCCTGTCTTCAAGTCGAGCTAATTTGAGCGTCGACCAGGACAACGGCAATCGTCTTCAAGTCGAGCCAGAACGAGCATCGACCAGGACAGCAAAGGATTGCCGTTTCAACCAGATCTCCACTACTGTTGCGTGCCCTCAAGCGCAACGCATCATCAACCAGAATAGCGGCATTCAGCCGTCTCAACTAGATCCCTACTGCCGTTGCGCACATGCAAGCGCAGCGTGTCCATCTCCTCACGCATCCGAACCCATCACCGCTTTGAGACGCAACCAGCGTCTCCTACTCCTGTTTCGTCACCGCTTCAAGACGCATCCAGCGATTCCCATTCCTGTTTCCTGTCATTAGATCCCAAGTCCCTGCCCCTTTTTTAAAGTCTCCTTAAGTCAAGGTCAGTACTCTTGCTTTTGCTTGTGATACCTCAAACAAATTTAATAATACAGTCCACTCGCGATTATTGCAAATAACAACATACAATTAGTCCATTAGCGACTTGGTCCTTCGAACTTAACTTAACATAAAAATTTGGTCCTTCGAGCCGGATATTCCACTGTCAATTTTAGTACTATGGAAGTTGATTTAAAAACGTTAAAGGCCCTAGCAAGAGGCTACGAATCCCGTATTGTAAAAATACACGATCTCGCGAAAAAGTGCACTCCAACGGACACATGCGCCAATGAACGCTTCTTGGACGAATCCCAAGAAGTCGATTTGTTAAGGGAGGAATTTAAAAATGCCTTAATTCGTATAAATGACCTTGAGCTATCTATTGATGCTAATTTTAATCCAAATTTTGATACATTAATGACAATAGAAATGTATTTTTCAAAAATAAAAAGAACGAGAAGTGAGCTGTCCTTGTTGGCCCCCAAAGCGCAGCCGTCAAAATCTAGTACTGCACTAAATAAATGTAAAAAACTGCCCGCTATTGAATTGCCATCTTTTAATGGGAAAGTAGAAATGTGGCCGTTATTTTATCAATCATTCAAATCAAATGTACATGAAAACGAGGCGCTCTCAAACGAACAAAAAATTAGTTATCTAATAGGCAAACTTACGGGCAATGCTCTAGAAATAACAGGGGGGATATTGCCCACACCTGAAAACTATGACATTATTTGGGACGGCCTGGTAAAGCAATACCAGGATGAAAGAACAATGGCTAAGCAATACTTAGACAATATTTTCAATATAAAATTTAGTTCAAAAAACCCAAGTCATTTGACAACGTTTGTCAATGAATTTTCCGCCTCCGTAGAGGCTATCAAGCAACTTAATATTCCAGACATTCTGGATTTCGTGCTATTAAACTGCGCATCCAAAAAGGTGGATCCAGAAATAGTATTGCTATTTGATACGATATTCCGCGAAACGGAATTTCCTACTTGCAAAAACTTCTTAGATTTTGTTAGAGATCAGGCAAAGATCTTGGAGCGTTTTTCATCTGTAAAGGGATCGCCAAAAGTGGCGAATCATTCACGCACATTTTTGGCGGCAGATGAAAAACCAAAACAAAAAATACCTTGTAAAATACCTTGTATTTTGTGCAACAGTGCGGAACATTCCAATCTGTATTTTTGCGAAAAATTCCATAAAATGTCAGTACAAGACAGATTTGGATTTATAAAATCAAAAAATGCATGTTATAATTGCTTATCCAATGTTCATTCAGTAAAAAACTGTCCATCACGCTATAGATGCCGGGAATGTAACAAAAAACATCATACATTTTTGCATTTTTCATCTTCTACTCAATCTCCAACCAAACAAATAACGGAACCGGAGAAAATTGACACTTCATGTCATGTATCCACAAATAATAATGGTTATGTTTTGTTGTCGACAGCACAAGTTTATGCAACGAACATAAATAAAAAGAAACTAATGATTAGATGTCTATTAGACAATGGGTCACAAAATAATCTTATAACAAAGAATTGTTGTGAAAAATTAAAATTACCGATCACACCGCTCGAAAACTCAAAAATTCGGGGGATCGGGATGACAAGTCGCCCAGTTTATGGGTATGTAAATTTTGACATAGAATCGAGAGTATCGCCTCATAAGTACAATTTAAATGCATTAGTAGTAGAATGTATAACTGATAATTTACCTTCGTGTAAACTAGATGCTTCAAAGTTTCGGTCCTTAAAATCCATTCTTTTAGCCGATAATTCCTGGAATGTACCGGGAAAAATTGACGTAATTCTAGGGGCTCAAATATATCCCTCTTTAATACTATCGAATCGATTAGGAACCGCACCAGTAGCCTATGATACAACATTAGGTTATGTGCTAATCGGAGAAATAAATAATAAAGTTGTACCTTCTGAATCCTTTTCATCATTTTCTGCATTTGCACAAAATAATTTAGTATCTTGTTTGCACAAGTTTTGGGAACTAGAAGAAGTTCCAAGTCACACAATAAAGAGTCCTGAAAACGCTGAATGTGAAAAAATATTTACGGAAACCACTAAACGTTTAGAAAATGGCAGATACATAGTAAACTTACCATTTGAGAGAGATCCTAATTTGTTGGGAAATTCTCGCTTAATAGCCGAACGTCGGCTCTTACATTTAGAAAAACGTTTTAGTCAGTCAGTAGATTTGCAACGTCAATACAATGACATAATAAATGAATATTTACAAAAAGGTTATCTGTCAGAAGTGACGAATAATGAAGGCTATTTTATTCCACATCATGCTGTCATTCGCGAAGACAAAGCTACAACAAAAGTTAGAATAGTTCTGGATGCTAGCGCTAAAACTCATACTGGACTGTCTCTGAATGATTTATTGTACTCTGGCCCAAATTTGCAAGCAGATTTATTTAATTTATTGTTAAATTTTAGATTATTTCCCATAGCCTTGACAGCTGACATAAAACAGATGTATTTACAAGTATTAGTGTCAGAACAACATAGAAAATATCAGAAAATTCTTTATAGATTTGACACCTCTGAAGCGATAAAAACTTTTCAATTTAATTGTGTTTGTTTTGGAATAAAATCTAGCCCTTACTTAGCAATGCGAACTATCCGACAATTAGCGGAAGACGAAAGTAAAAATTATCCAAATGTGACAAATCGGGCAAAGACTGAATTATATATGGACGACTTAGTCGTATCTGTTATAAATTCAACTGAAGCTAGTAGTCTTATAACGGATTTAATTAATTTAATGTCAGCTGGAGGTTTCGATTTGATAAAATGGGCGAGTAACAATACATCACTCATTGAGAGTTTACCAACCTCACACAAAACCAGTATAGACTTGTCAAAGGGAGAAAACTTAAAGATTTTAGGAATATCTTGGAATCCTAACACTGACACTTTCACATTCCAAACGTCAAACTTTGACACAGCACACTGCACAAAAAGAATTATATTGTCAACAGTTGCCAGATTATTTGACGTGCTTGGATTAGTCTCACCTGTAATATTATATGCCAAATTATTAATAAAGGAGTTATGGCAAGCCGGCGTTGATTGGGATGACATACCACCCAAAAACATAACCTCGAATTTTTGCAAATTGATCGCAGAATTCAACTGTTTAGAGAAATTGTCGGTCCCTAGACATATAGGCATTTCGGAAGGCTGCCGAGTAAACCTGGTTGCCTTTTGCGATGCTAGTACAAAGGCGTATGGTTGCGTCATCTATCTTCAAGTAGTAAATTTAAATAATGTCACAATTAGACTATTATGTTCAAAATCCAAGGTAGCTCCTATGAAAATAATCACTTTAGCCAGGCTCGAATTGTGTGCTGCTCTTCTTATGGCAAAACTTGTAAAACATGTTAAAGATTATATAATTAAAAAATACCCAATTGATAAAATATATGCTTTTTCTGATTCTATGATCACATTATCATGGATAAAATCATCTCCGCATAGATGGACAACATTTGTAAGCAACAGAGTTGCGCAAATACAAGAAAATTTAGATCCAAGTTGTTTTTATTATGTGGCAGGGAAAGAAAACCCTAGCGATTTAATATCTAGAGGGATGCTCCCAGCCCAATTAATTACATGTAATTTATGGTGGAATGGCCCCGATTGGTTACAGTCAACAATCGAAAATTGGCCTATTCATCAATTAAATACTTTGTCTGTTGACCAATTACCGGAAATTAATTCGAAAACATTTAATACCACTGCATCTGTGATTCATTATCCCATTTTATACACTTTGGCACAAAATATATCCTCTTGGAGCAAATTGTTAAGGGTAACAAGTTACATTTTAAAGTTTGGCAAAAAATTACTTTTCAAAGGTTACATATCCGCGTCAAACTTAGCCATAGCAGAAATATATATTTTAAGGGCTGTACAATTTGTATACTTCTATGAAATAATAAAAACGCTTCAAGAGGGAAATAATCGGTCAATAAAAAACAAACAAATATTAAAACTTTCCCCATTTGTAGACGAAAACGGAATATTAAGAGTTGGCGGAAGATTATTCAATGCAACATTGCCATTTGAAGTTAAACATCCAATTTTGCTGCCAAAATCTGATCACATAGTCGAATTAATTATAGGTTATTATCATATTTCAAATTGTCATGCGGGAACAGATTTGTTACTAGCAATAATTCGTCAGAAATATTGGATTATTGCCGGTAGAAATGCAATCAAACGAAATTTATACAAATGTAATAAATGTTTTAAGGCAAGACCGATTAGCACACAACCTAAGATGGGGGATTTACCGGATTATCGAGTAACTGTTTCAAAGCCATTTGTTTACACAGGTGTAGATTATGCAGGCCCAATTAAATTCATAAAATCAAGACATAAAGGCCAACACGCAAAAAAGGCATACATTTGCATTTTCATTTGTCTAACTATAAAGGCTGTTCATATTGAATTGGTTTCAGATCTAACAGTAAATTCGTTTATTAACGCGTTTAAAAGATTTGTATCAAGGAGAGGCCCCGTTTCACATTTATATTCCGATAATAGCACTACTTTCATAGGGGCTCGAAACAAGTTTAATGAACTGTATAATTTTGTGCAGTCGACTACATTTCATAAAACATTATCCAACGAATTAGCAATGAATGGAATAGAGTGGAAAACAATCCCGCCATACAGTGCTAACTTCGCAGGGATGTAAGAAACACTTATTCAGAGTCATAGGTAAACAATTATTAAGCTACGAAGAACTGATAACGCTCTTAACACAAATAGAAGCAGTTTTAAATTCTCGTCCTCTATGTGTACAAGGTGCAGAACTCAATCCAGAGTTATTAACACCGGCCCATTTTCTGCTTCAAACCCCATTAAAACGATTGCCTATAGCTGAACCACTCAAATCCAAATCCACTTTGGTACATCGCAAATATTTACTAGACTCACTAATAAAATCATATTGGGAAAAATGGCAATTAGAGTATTTAACTTCTCTACAGATACGCCAAAAATGGCTAACATCAACTAACACAGTAAAAATTGGGCAGGTAGTCATAATTAAAGAAATTCGATTACCACCATTAGAATGGCCATTAGGAATTATCACTAAATTATACTTTGGAAACGACAAAATAGCTCGCGTCGCGTTGGTAAAAACAGAAAACGGTGTAATCAAACGCCCAATTAATAAATTATGTCCACTACCAACTCAATAGATAGCTTAATTGTCGTCAATTTTCATTATTGTTGTTTTGTTAATTTGTAAAAATGTCACTTTGACACAAAATGTCATTTTGACATTATGCCACTCTGACATATTGTCAGATAGACATAATGTCACTTGTTAACTGTCACTCGATGTTTCTGTCGAGTTGATTATTTTTTGTTTTTTCTGTTCGTACTTGTTTTTTCCAAGCAATTGTTAGTTGCAGTGCATTTTTTCGCCAAATCGAATTAATTATTATGCACCACGCAAATTTCTTGTGCCCGGGAATATGTTAAGTTTGTTATGAGGTGTGACAAGCAAGATCAGAGTTACTGACGATTATAAAAATGTTATTATTATTGTTTAAAAAACCAAGTCAACTCTGTATTCATATTTTGTAATCATAGTCATCTGTAAAGAAGCAAAGATGCAACAATTAAAAACCCTTAACGATGAAAAAAAATATATAAACAAAAAAGTCGGTGACGAACCAAGTGAGGGTTCACTCGTGTTTTTCATTCTCTCTGAATCTTTCTTTAAAAAATCAAAAATTCATTATTAATTTTTGCATCTTGGCTTTGAATTCCACCTTATAATCTTAAATTTGAATAATTAAATATTATTGATTGAATATCGTCGTTTAATTGTCTAGTGGGGATCTTTTCCTTTCAGAAATAGTGAAAGTGTAAGTGTTTTTTCGTGCTTGTGAATAGTATTGTATTCGCCAGCAGTGGGCCATTTGAGCTCAAACCCTGTCTTCAAGTCGAGCTAATTTGAGCGTCGACCAGGACAACGGCAATCGTCTTCAAGTCGAGCCAGAACGAGCATCGACCAGGACAGCAAAGGATTGCCGTTTCAACCAGATCTCCACTACTGTTGCGTGCCCTCAAGCGCAACGCATCATCAACCAGAATAGCGGCATTCAGCCGTCTCAACTAGATCCCTACTGCCGTTGCGCACATGCAAGCGCAGCGTGTCCATCTCCTCACGCATCCGAACCCATCACCGCTTTGAGACGCAACCAGCGTCTCCTACTCCTGTTTCGTCACCGCTTCAAGACGCATCCAGCGATTCCCATTCCTGTTTCCTGTCATTAGATCCCAAGTCCCTGCCCCTTTTTTAAAGTCTCCTTAAGTCAAGGTCAGTACTCTTGCTTTTGCTTGTGATACCTCAAACAAATTTAATAATACAGTCCACTCGCGATTATTGCAAATAACAACATACAATTAGTCCATTAGCGACTTGGTCCTTCGAACTTAACTTAACACCACTAGTTTTTTAATCCACCTATTTAAAATACATGGGAAACGCAATTGTTTTCAAAATCAAGACGGCTTTGCTTGGCGCTTTGTTTCTTTTATTTTGTCACCTCAACTGCCTTAACTGTCTAATTATAAAAGAAATGATTACAAAATATTATTATACAACTTGTTTTACGCGTTTTGAAACTTTTACATGGTAAGTTAAATAAAAATTATTGCTTATATAACATACCAATAATATTTTATTATTTTTTACAAAAATGTCAAGTGATGAGCAAATTATATTTTTTAAATAGTGTTAGAGAAAGTATAGTCTAAAACTCGTATGGAATAGTATTTCCGCCACTCGCTAGTTTCTTACGAGAAACGCACTTCTAAATTCTTATTGCACCAATTGAATTTTTGAAAATTAGGAAAAAGTAAATAATATTATAGGTACTCACATAGAAGCTTTGGAGAAGAGAATATAATATCACATCACTAACCTGAAACAAAAATTGATTGATTAATTTATTATACCTTAAAACTACAAATAAAATTAAGTAAAATAAAAGAAAATGAGAATAGATTTTAATAATAATAGTAAAAGGCAACATTACCTAAAAAAACTTTCCTTACACACTCCTTAGGCAAAAAATACATTTACTATCTATTTACGAGTATACAGTAGATTTTATGATAGTTGAGATTATTATGCAGTTAGAATCTAAGTACATTTTAACCTTTATAGTCCTACATAAAAGAAAATTAATCGCAGGTAACAGAACATAAATTAAAATGTTAACTATATGAAGACGTACAACTTTTATGATTATATATTCTAATTGATTGAAATTTATGTTGAAATAAATTACTAAAACTGATTTTATCGGTACTTCTGTTGTATTTATTACAATTATTTTACACGTATACCTCAACGTACATGCAAATTATGTCATATACTATAAAATCATAAAAAAATGAATTTAAATCATTTCCACATTATGTAGATACGAGATGTATTTCATCGTAAAATTTATTACTAACGGAAATAACTCAAATATTATAAATACAATTATTATAGGTTTTATAATATTTTTCGTCATCACATCTCTACTGTCCTTTACCATCTTTTTCATTTCCTCTTCTTTTATTTCCTTCTCTTGTTTTCCTGGGTTTTCTTAGTCCCCTTTATTATTTAATACTTCCAGCTTTTATTCCTTTTCTTATTAGGCTGTTTTGATCCATTCTTATTGAGTCTATATACCATCCCAGTTGCTTCTGGTCTGTCCTGCTTAATATAAGTTCTTTTCATTTGTTAAAATGGTAATGACATTTGACTAGTTGAAAAGTGGCAAATAGCGGACACGATCAATTGGGCGAGGGCAACTGGGCGATGGTAAGCTGGGAGATAGTCAAATGGGCGCCGGAGATCTGTACAATAAAATAATAGATGTGTACACAGTCTCATTTTCGATGTTTTTTTAAGGTATCTCGGGTAATATTAACGATAGATCAAAACCGTTTGCACATTACATAGTCAACTTTTCGAAAAAAATTTAATAGTCAGCTCAGGAATTTTCAATCTTCTTTTGTTTCTGAGCTACAGGCTCATTTTGAAAATATATAATATCTTTATGTTTATAGTTTATGATTTTTTAAATGGGAAACTATGTTGAAAATAGTCTCGTTTTTTGCTTATTTTATAAGCTTTTCAATGATATATAACAAGTCTACATTCTTTTGTTTTAAACTTGAATAAGAGATAAATTATCTATTAATTTATTGGGGTGAAAAAATTAAAAATTATTAAGCAATAAATGAAAAATCTATTACAGATCATCATTTGCATATATCTAATAGTATTTGTTTAAGTTTTACTCATTTTTTCAATTTATTTACTTCAAACGCATATTAAACCATTTTTTTCGGATTGTGTCAAAGCCAACTGTAACGTCGATAAATAGTAATTTAACTAATCCGAAAATAATTGGTTTAGAATAATCTTGAGAACATAATATATATATATATATATAGAAACAAAATAAACAAATGATTATCTGTAATAAATTTTTTCAATTGTTTCTTAATAATTTCCAATATTTTCACCTCAATAAATTAATTATTCGTCTTTTATTAATGTTTAAAACAAAAGAATGTTATATATCATTGAAAAGCTTATAAAATAAGCAAAGAGACGAGACTATTTTCAACAAAGATTCCCATCTAAAAAATCATAAGTTTGTGTTATATATCAGGATTTATTAAGTTTTCAAAAAATCTAATTACACCATTTTATTCAATCTAAAAAATAGTAAAATTTTTGTAAAAGCAATTTTTCACTATCATAATAAATAAGATAATGATATATTTTCAAAATGAGCGAAAAACGAGTTTTTGCCTGTAGCTCAGAAACAAAAGAAAATCGAAAATTCCTGAGGTGACTATTAAACTTTTCTCGAAAAGTTGACCCTGGAATGTGCAAACGCTTTTGCTCGATCATTAATATTACCCGAGATACCTTAAAAAATATCGAAAATGAGACACCCTGTACTTGTAGAATAACAAAATTATGAGTTTGGTCAGGTTATGTTAAGGTAAATTTAGCAAAATCAGGGCGTCACTTTTAATTATCTTTTGTTTCAAAAATATCAACCAAACTGTATACTTGCTAAAGCGCGCAAATATTTTAAGTTTATATCACTCAGATGATCGTCGCCTGCTTAACCATCGCCCATTTGACTGTGGTCTGTAGCCGGAATTTCTTCTCAACTATCTAGAAAGTGAAGGTTCATGACAAACATATTACTAACCGATTCTGAATAAAATATTTTAGCTGAACGATGAGCACCTAACCTATATCCTTGAACACTCCACTTTCTGATCCAAATCACACTCTTACAAAACTTCTCCACTTCCTAACATATGTAAATTTAAGCTCGATCTATTTTACATACATTGAACAATAAAAAAACAGAAACTTCACCACCTTCGAATAGAATTTCCCCGAGGTCTTGCCCTGTTAGAGCGCTATCTATCCTAGAGTTTTCTCCTGCCTCCTCTTGGCGCACTTCCAACAGAGAGAAATTTATTTTTTGCTGTCTTATTCTTCACTGATACTGCGCGAGTTATAGGATCTCTACGTTTTACACAAACGCACTGATAACACTGAAAAACCGTGTAAAAAAATTATTGGAAATTTGAAAGTACTACCACGTTGAAAAATGTTTTAAACATCAAAAGTTGTATGACATGAGTTTTGGATTAAAAGTTTTCTCTTATCAAATGTGTCAAGGTTTCAGAAACTGGATAGAGATTGCGGGTAAAAACAAAAACTAAACTAAAAGTAAAGCTGATATAAACCACTGCGGGAAAGAAGTAGCAAGACTGAAGTTGAACTTTACCAAAAAAATTATAAATAAAGTCCAAGCAACAAAATAATATAATAAAGTAGATACATCACTCTGAACTCTTTGGGATTTACTAAAAGATATATCTGTTTTGTAAAGCTATTTTAAAATGCTTAATTCAATAACTGTTTCTTAAATATGTATTAGTCATTAGTGGACAAAACTTAGTTTATGCAAATACCCAGTACTTTATTTCAAATAGCCAGATTTTATTTATATGGGGTCTCGTGGCCGCGTGCCTGAGTGTCTGGTCGCGAATCTGGGGAGCCGGGTTCAATCTCGACCGACGCCGAATTTTAAATGGCACAAAATTGACTCCTGTGGTGCACTCTCCACGCCAGCAATGAGTGCCCGTAAGGTGACGCCTGGTAAACGCCCGCACGGTACAAATATGTCATCATCATTACCGAAATCTACGTACAAAGCAGATTGGCACACCCAGCAATGGGTGATATGCCATGATGATATATTTATTTTTATTTATTTGTTTTATTGAGATTTTATTTATACAGATTAAATTATAAATTTTAAAAATAGTCATCTGATTGTTACATTTAACACTTTTTTTGTTTATATTTTTTTGTGTATACAGAGTACCCGTTTTTTGAGGCTTACCAATGAGATCTCAAAAACTATAAGGTCTGTTTTACATTTGTCAGTTTTTTCATCATTTTTAAGAACTTGGCCAAGTTCTTGAAATTGAGCTCAAAACACTTGCATTAGGTACATTTGTCAATTTTAACATTTTAAGCAGATAAACAACCTGGAAATAGAGCATGTTCATGTTTTACTTTTCGATAATTTTTTAGTGCTTTTTAGTAATTTTAACAACACACCAATATGCCAATTTAATTATTATGACTGTTACGTAAATTATTCCATTTGTAATAGTATATTATACGCCAAGGTTGAGAAGATAATCATTATTGACCCAGCGCCAAGATTGTAACACGAGGGCGAAGCCTGGTCAATAATGATCTTCTCAACCGTGGTTTATATACTATTTTTTTCACTACTAGCTCCTAAATTCTATTTAACGAATTTTATATTAATAATAACATAAGAATTTTGACATTAATATTTATTAATATAAAATAATAAATTAATAAATAAAAATAATAAAATTCTTTTGTTTTTAATATTGTTTTTAATATCTGACATTTCATTTTGGTAACAATAAGTAAACATGTTTGAAGAAAGTAATACGGAAAATTGTACTCCTCCGGAAATTAAAGAAGCGGCACAAAATGTGCAGTTTGATACATTGCTGCCAGAAAAATCTAAACCGATATATATGAAAGTGTATACAAGTTTTAAAGAATGGTGTCTAACAAAAAAAGGTGACTAAAATCTCGGAAAATGTACACCTAGTATATTTCCAGGAGCAAGCACACAATAAAAAGGCTTCGAGTTTATGGGCCATATTTTCCATGCTGAAATCGACTATATCATTAAAAGAAAATATATCTAGACATTTCAAAATATTTTAAGTTACTTGCATTTTTAAAGCGCCAAAATGCTACATATAAGCCATAAAAGTCATCTGTATTTTCTAAAGAAGAAATTAATAAATTTCTCATAGAAGCGCCAGATGAAGTCTTCCTATCAACGAAGGTATCCTGTTGTGGTAATAAAATTCCAAAAACTTACTAATTCATACTTTCTTAGGCTATTTTTGTGATTGGAGTGGCTGGTTCTGCAGCAATAAATTTGACTTGTCACAATTGCACTATCAATTTCAACTATAAATAGCAAATAAATGTTACCTGTTTTGTGTTTTTACATAGAAATGTAATTATAACCCTAAAAAAATGTACAATGTAAGATAATTGAAATAATGTTACAATAAACACTTACCTTTTCATAGATTTAACAATAAATAAATACCTAAATTAACATTTCGCATTGTAAATATAATGTGAACGCACGAAAAATTTGATAAGAAATAAGATCGTAGAATATTAAGATTTTTAATCTGAAATTTAACTATTGCCAACTTGAAATTAGGCGGCGAATGTAAATATAATGTTTTCTTTGCGGCTAATAAGTTAAATAAATTCAGAAGCTTGAAATTCTTTAAAAAGTGACAGTTCGCATAATTAACCATGGTCAATAATAATTCATTATTGACCGTTGTTAAGCGTTGCTAAGGAAGCGGTAGAGAAAAACAATTTCACAACTCAATAACAAGTCAATAATGGTATGTTTGTAGGCTAGTAGTGAAAAAACAATTTTATTTGTATTTGTTTTTCCTGAAAAATGCAAAAAATTTTGTAAATAACTTTTAAATATGAAATTACCTGAATAGAATTTTTGTTTTCAATCATTAAGGGCACTTTTTTATGCTCTTTGGAATGGCGATGTTCAAATTTGTTTATCACTGTTATAGAATTGGGTCCGGTACTCATTTTTCAATTATTTTTTTTTTTGAAAGATTCAATAAAATGATGAATTTCAACATTTGTTACACTTTCAAAATGTATATAGTTTTTGAAATATATATTTTTTTAAATTTAATTAATTTTGTGTGACGTCATATCTGTAATTTTACTTCGCCTACTGACTAAAGTTGTTTATAACTGTCAATGTCATTAATTCTGCCAAAAATTGATGTCGAGGAGGGTTAACTAGTGACACCTGTCACTTTCAGAAAACTATAGTTGTACCTTGTCAAAGGAAAAATCTGTTGAAATAAAGATTTTAAATAAATATGATTTATTTTAATAAAAATGATAAATGTTTCATCATTGTCTTGTAAAATAGAACGACATATGGATTTTATTTTCACAAGTTATGAATAATATAAAATTATATTCTTGTCGCTTGGTACACTGATACAAAAATACAGTTGTGACGTCATATCGTTATAGTGCCAATCGTTTTTATTAAAATTATGAATGAAAAGTTTTATATTTTAAAAATATTTTGATACAAAATTATTTAAAATTAGTCTTATTTTCATAATATAACAAAATATATGCAACTTTTTTTTTAGTACCGGACCCCATTGAGAGTTATATCTGTTATTCAAGAAACATGACTATTCAAGGTCATTTGTTCGAAGAATGAATACACAGCACTTTATAGCAATAGCTTAGCAACATTTTGTATTAGAAAAAGGAATATTAGTTGACGTATGTCTATTTAATTTATGTGGTGTGACAGATATACGTAAATGATGCTATTACTTTTTAACATACTAAAAATAGCAGTGACGTATATCGTAGAGTTATAGACCTGTAATTATCTATTACATTGCTATCTGTACTGATGCTTATCCAGTGACGTTGACATTTAAATCAAACTATTAATTTATGGTTTACGTCAAGTCTATATTTATGTTATATGCAAAAACGTAGGTGAAGAAGAAAAAACTTTGAGAAAAGCATTATTTGAAGAGAAACAAAATTTTAAAATAAAATACATTTATTTTTTCAGTTAAAAGGTAAAAAGTATATTGAGAAAAATCAGAGCGTCAATTTTTTGTTACAAAAAATCTGATGTGGCAAGCACATTACCTTCCGTCAGTTCTATGTACTTTGTACAAATTCCTCACAGAAAGTATGTTGCAAAATATTCAATATTTCCAGTACATTACCTTAAGGCAGTTCTATGTATTTTGTACAAATTCCATACAGAAAGTTTCTATATTTCCAGTAAATATTAACACAAATATACTGTCAATTGCACTTGACACTGACATCTGTCAATCAGAATTTTCTTAATATAGTAGATGTTTCCATGTTTATAGCAAAGCTGACTGTTTTATGAAATTTAATTTTTTTATAATTTTTTAACTCTATATCTATCTATTGAATATAAAGCATAAAATGTAATCAAATCGTATAGAGAATATTCTTTAATATTTATAACATTAAATATGAAAAATGATATTTAACGTTTTTTCAAGAAATACTGTCAAAATCTTCAAATTAAGGTACTTCCGGTCTACCAATTATAACCAAAATCTAATCAGCTCTTCATTTGGATGTAAAGAAGAGAAATAAGAAAAAATTATAATTTTTGGAAAGGTGGTATTGGAGTTATGCGATCCAATAGAATCGTCACACACACACACATACATACATACATCCATACATACATACATCCATACATACATACATCTATACATACATACAGACATCATCGTAAAAATAGTAAAATCGTATTCTAGGGACCCTAAAACGTGCTTATTCATTAAAAACTCATCATCGATTTTTTTGACCAAAGACAATACCGAGGACAATATCTTCCTTACCTAAAGGTGACGGAAGGTAAAACGTCCACACAACTGTATGCTTGCTAAGCGTGTAAATATTTTAAATTTCTGTTGCCAAGATGTACCTATAGTTCCGGTTTTGGAGCAGGTTGGTCTAGTTTTATGACAGGTTCAAAATCATCCAATAATTAGGTCCTTTATTAGACGATTGGTACAACTGGTGCTAATTAATTTGAAAATTACTAAAACAAATGTATTGTGATAAGGGAAGTTTTTTGCCAACGATTTAAAATAGCTTCAATTAATATGATTATGACTGTTGACGCGGCAAAATTAAAGTGTTTTAGGATGTGTGGCGAAAGACGATTATTATATACGGGATGTACTAAAATTAATTATACCATCTCTTCATATCTTATCATTTAATCAACTACCCCTACATTTTTTAATTAAACCTATTTTTGTATTCTAATCATCAATCTAAAAGTCATCTTTAAATCTACCAAATCTGCCCAACCCTTTCATCGCACATGCCCGTCACATGTTTCTCTTCACTCCGCAATTAACCTTCCAGTGTTGCCAGCCTTCCCGTAGTTTTACGCTGCAAAAAACCGCGAATTGACACTGCAACATTGCTACATAGCATGCCCTGTGTCGACATCTGTTGGCTCTTCTCAGTCTAAACACTTAATTGTCGCGGTACTTGATAAACGGTTGCGGCCGGATTCATTATGAACATTGCTGGAATTTTTATTCCCCGAGTTTTTGCCGTCAGGGTGAGACAGTCTGTGAATTATTGGTCACGCGTGTTTAAACTTAGAATTTGGAATTGATTTATTTCTGGAAGAGTGTTTCAGGATCTATTGTACTCGGGTATTTTTAAAGAAGTTCTGGTTTTGTTTTCCACGATCTGTGTTTGAGGATAAAAAGGATTAGGTTTTTGTTCTTTTAAGTGAATAAACATTGTTGGAATTAGAGGATTATGGGTAGTTTTCAAAAGTTATTGAAATTGTTATTGGGGTTAGATAACCATTTTGAACTTTTAAACTTCTACTTTTTATTTACTTCTTCTTGACATTATAGATTTATTTTAGAACGAAAAAATTCTGTTATAGGGAAGACCGGTGTCAATTTTTACAAAATTTAAATTTTTATTTTTCACGAGTTAACGTTACATTTCGAAATTTTGGAATTACCTATATGCTAACTTAGTCACTTTAGTGAATAATATTTTGAATTTTAAACATTTGAAAATGTGACAAATATAAAAGTATAAGGAATTTTAGGGCCCTATTCTCTAACTCGGTAGTTAATTTTTAACCACTGGTTAAAATTTTTATCCAATAGATAATGATTTGACAACTAAAAATCCCCTTTTTTGTTATATGTCAACATACTTGATTGGTTAAAAAATTAACCAGTAGTTAAAAATTAACCACTGAGCTACAGAATAGGCCCCTTAGTCAGGCATTACAAATGTTACAATTGACACCTAACTGGTGTCAATAGAAACAGGGCCAGTGTTAATTGTAACAAATTTTAAGAGTGATAAAATAAGTTATTGAAAAAATAAACATTTATTTATTACCTCAGAAAATACAAAACTCAGATGACTCAACTAAAAGCAAACAAAATATATATTCTGTTGGTGACATGGACCATTTTGACCAATGCCTTTAGTCGCTAACGAAATTGCAGTTCAGGTAAACATAAAATAGGTGTTTCTTTGTACAATTTAACTTGCTCGGTGTCCAGATATTACATTTTCGCCACTGCAACCAATCTCCTGTGCTCAAAAAATATGGGCCATTACATATCAAAGAGTTTCCTCATCGGAGCCATCTGAAGAGTAATCTGCGACTGTTACTTTCGGAACTATTTTTCGTTCTTTTTGCTCTTCTTCTTTTATGTTTTCGATAGCAGTAGTTTTTCCTTGTAATTTTTATCATGATCAATACTGTACTTAATTATTAAAAACGTTACAATTGACACCGTGGCATGTGTTACAACTGACACCGCTTAACTTTTAAAATATTATTTCCTTTTTTGTATTAGGTAATAATTCGAAATGTTTTTTAATGAAAAATAAAAGCAGATTTAACTCACAAACTGATCCTTAACTTGAAATATTTTCGAGCAAAGCACTTATAGTGTTTTAGAAACAATGTGTGCCACTACCTGTATTTACTTTTTTGTCGATTTACAGACATTCGTCAGAAACAGACGCCGTATTTGCGCGTATGTACTTACACTAAATACCAAAGAGCTATGACTCTTTTGCTTCACTCTGCAAGCGCGTTTTAATCTACTTCGAAAAGATGGCCCTGTTACCTCCCCTTGTTACATTTAACACCTGTTACAATTGACACCGGTCTCCCCTACAAACAGTTATCTTTATAGTTTTGAAAATATATTCTGTAATACATTGTTACTAGTGATATATCAAATATTACTAAATCGAAAATAACAGGACCGATTATCATCCAATAAAAAGAGTGCAGGAATGTTAATAGAGTTATGTGGAAGTATTCATTAAATGGCCGGTTGTGATTTGGACGCCCCTAGTATTATATTGACCGACGCCAAACTTGGAATGTTCAATGGGGTATGTGCCTAATGATTTTTACATATATGGTATTAGACAAAAAATTGCCGTATTTTTTTAAATCGATTATTTATTTGTATGATGATGATAGAATCCTGGATGAAGACAGATAGATTGGGATTGAAAGAGATAATTACAGCCAGGTGCTGTTGCGGATCTATAACTGTCTCCTTCCCTCCCAGTATATCTGTCTTGTTCCACGATCCTACCAGGATGTCGTCATATATACTCCTTCCCCAAAACATTAAATTATTATTATAATGTAATGTATATACAAGTAGGGTGTCTGGCCATAATTTTTTTGTGTCTTGTACGGTAAAAATTGTCAGTTGACTAAAGCCCGGATGGAATGGCATGAACAATTTGTGTTAGATAAAATGTGGAGAAAGAAAACGCTTTACCGCCCCCCGTAACGATTATCGGCTAACATTTACATACACTTAATTTCATTTTATGCAAGTTCCATACAGAATACCTAGATTCTAAAATGTCATTTTTTTGAACATTTTTGGGTCATGACCCACAGCTGGGTAGATCGTCTTTTTTTTCGGGGAAGACAGCAAATCGTTTTTCAGGGTATTTAAAGTAAGCACCAAGGGTCAGTATATATATACCATGATACATTTTTCACGTAGCACTAGCCCCCGGTCTATTAGGTTTGTTTTTGAAATATAAATTTTGATAATTTAATATGAATGTCAGTTAAAATATAATCGTAATGGTAGAAGTGCAGGTGATATTTAATTTTCATAGTTTAGACCAGAGGTCGCCAACCCAACAGTGGTCCATGAACTAATGAATGTAGAGACATGCAATAGTAAACAAAGAAACACTTATGCTTGTTAAGTTGATATATCTAGCTTTTTGTGTTTGAAGGTCATTGTAAATGTAAAGTTTCATGCTTTGGGCAAAATTCAGGTACATTTACTAAGTACTACACTGGTTCGTCACCTAGCAGCGTTTCTTCATTTTAATGTCAAATGATGACGTGATTCTGCGTCGCCGTTACATATATGGTTTTAAGACGATGTAAACTTAATTTGTGATAAATATTAAATTACAGTACAGAAATCATTTTTGTCACTAGGGCTTTTAAGTTTCAATTATAATATAACCAAAATTGTGCAATTTGATTTGTGTAATATCCTATTAATAAAAAATCTGATGTGGCAGCACATTACCTTCCGTTAGTTCCATATATTTTGTACATACAAATTCTATATAGAAAGTTTCTTGCTCAAGATTCCATATTTCAAATACTACCTTCTGTCAGTTCTATGTATTTTTTACAAATTCCATACAGAAAGTTTCATGTACCTAAGAGATTATATCTTTCCAGTAAAATTATAATACAAACATGTCAATTGCAATTGACACTGGCATCTGTCAATCAGCATTTTCTTAATATAGTAGCGGTTTCCATGATTGTAGCACAGCTGGCTGCTTTATGTAATTTAATTTCTTTATAATTTTTTAACTCTATATCCATTGAATATGAAGTATAAAATGTAATCAAGTCGTATAGAGAATAAAGTATTCTTTAATATTTATAATAAGAGTAAATATGGGAAAATTATAATTAAGTGTTTTTTCAAGAAAAACTGTAAAAATCTTAAAATTAGGGTACTTCCGGTTTAGCAATTATAACCAAAATCGAATCATATCTTCACATGGATGTAAAGAAAAGGAGTATGAAAGAATTATAATTTTTTGAATTGTAGTATCTGAGTTATCGGATCCGAAAAAATCGTCATACACACACATGCATACATACATACATACATACATACATCATCGTAAAAACAGTAAAATCTTATTCAAGGGACTCTAAACCGTGCTTATTCATCAAAAACTCACCACCGAATTTTTTGACCAACGACAATACCCTCTTACCTAAAGGTGCCGGAAGGTAAAAACAAGTATAAAGACTAGAGCCTTGTGCGTTTTGTCAGGATTAAAAAAAATTCTTAAAAAATGAGTCTAATTTTCCACTCGGAAGACATCGTGTATCTTCCGTGGCCCTGCCGCCTTGATGGCTAGGCTCTAGTATTTTTTAGTTGCACTAGCGTGAACCCTCTGATTTTTTAAATATTTAATTCTACACTTAAACATGAACACCAACATTTTAACAAAAACTTACAGAACTTCAAAGAAAGTTTCCCATAAAGCCCCAATATTTTTAAATTCTGCGCCTTTTTCTTAAAATAAATATTTTTGAAAAGTCTCTAGTTTAGCCGGAAAATGAAAATTTTGCAAATTTTAATAAAATATGAGACCCTCACTGCAATCTACAGACAAAAATCAATACTACATACCTGGAAATTTTTATAAAATATTAATAATTATTTTTATGTTTCATAACACATTCAAATAGATTAAATATATTGTAGTTTAAAGTATTTTTTGGATATTTAATTTTTTTATTGAGCAAAACTAATAAATCGATAGATTTTGCATTGGATTATCAAAAATCAATACATGTTCTGGCATCTGTATGGAATATCCTGAACTAATATGTTTATAATAAATTATTTAAACAAATGTATTTTAACTTATAAAATTATTTTTTAAATATGTTTTCCAATTTTATGCTTTAAAAATGAATAACAACTAATCTTTTGTAAATTGTTAATAACAATATTTATAATCTCAAGTGACAGCTGACGGCAATTGTTAAACAATTGTACTTACAATGATTAGAACAGAAAACAAAACAAATTTAGGCAATTTTTATTTGACTTCAAGGTGGTATTTGGTAATAAAACATTTGTTTAAACAGCAGATATGCAAATAAATTATATTTCAGGTGATATAAACCGGTTTCCAAAATGTTATGGATAATAAAATAAATCAGTTTGTGTTTGGAGTATCTACTAAACTTGAAAAACCTGTTTGTGGAAGTGAACTCGTTATAAAAACAATATTTTATATATTATAATAATAATAGGGTATGTATATTTGTAAATAATAATCATTATATGACATTGTTATTACTAAATATGCATTGTTTATAGAAATACAAATCAGATTCATCTAAATGCAAACATTACAAATGTTTGGAGTTAGCCTGCGAAGAATATTGTTGTTTAAGGGATAAAATATCGTAGGACTAAACTTCAGGGATTGTTTGTATGTTCTGGCTACTTAATTCAGTTTTGGATTACAGCGAAATAAGAATGCAGGCCAGTACAGATATCAAATAAATGAAATAATTCAGCAGTATTAAGACATTTTTCATGTTGTAGGTACTTGGGGACCGTACAAAATGACCTGCAGGTATCTCAAAAATACTATGCGAATTATGCAATGCAGAAAATTTTGCAAAAGGTTGCCAAATTGTAATCGAAGACTCTACTAAGCATAGCAGAAGACAGAACTACAAAATATTGGGAAGAATTTCTTGAACATAGCCTAGAAGACAATAATTTTATTATTAATTTAGTATTTTTGTGCTAGAATTTAGTATCATTGTAAACTGAATTTGCTGATGCATAATTGATTTACTTTTGATGAAAATTTTGCATTGAAAATTTTAATCAAGAAAAAATATAAGTATGTCAAATGAAATGTATAAGATTTCAACGATATATTAAAACTATAGATTATAAATTTGATACTTTTGTACTCAGAATTTCATGCTGAGTCTTTTGATATATAACATAACTTTTAATGAAAATTTATTGCAAAAAAATGGGAAGAAAACTGTAGGTGTCATGTCATTGTGATATAGGTATAATATTTTTTAATTTATTTCGTATTATTTGTTTATTTCTGCAAACTACATTATAAGTACAATATTTACAATAAGTTATTGTTAACAATTAATGTTTATAATATTCATAAACAATTAAAAAGATTTTTTTGTACAATTTTGTAATGGATATAACCAAATATAGTATTTATTAATATAAAAATTGGATAATATGTGTAATATTTAATTTATTAACCTCCTAGAATACATATAATAACAATAATTAATATAAAAATCATAATACATTGTCAAAATTTGAAGAAATTCCAATGTTTTTATTTTGGTATTTAAACGCCGGCGCTTCTCATATTTCACATACCACAAATAATTTGTTAATATAACACAAGACGTATTCTCTGAAAATAAAATTCAATCATTTATTTTGTATTTTTTATAAACTATTGTGTTATATTTGTTGATTTATATATAAACAATAGCCAGAAAAACTATTGTATGTTTTCTGAAAACAATTATTTTTAACGACGGTAATGGATTTGATGAAGGTCAGATGTTTGTTGAGAATAGGTAGAGACATCATGTGCAACGGTGATTGCAATTAGTACGAACGACAAAAAGCAACAAATTCATATTTTAAAACAATTAATACGAAATGGTTTATTTTAAAATTTAGCTGTATCAATTAATAAAATCTGAAAAAATAGTGTTGTTTGTATATTTCCCCCATGTTCATTGTGAGTATATTTGTTTATCGGTACTGTCATTTGACATTTAATATTATAATTATTGTTTATACTAATTAACAATTAATTATTAGTTATTTTTTGAGGCTAAATGTAAATAATCTCATAAAAAAATATTACTTAAAAATCAATAATTATCTATAAATTGTTTATAAAATCACAGTTCTAGTTATTGCCGAACGATGCCTCAACTGGTATTGATTTTTGCTAATCCAATGCAAAATCAATCGATTTTTTGGTTTTACTCAATAAAAAATTGTATTGTCAAAAAATATTTTAAACTACAATATATTTAATCTGTCTGAATAGGTTATGAAACATAATAATTATTAATATTTTATAAAAAAATTTCTAGGTATGTAGTATAGATGTTTACCTGTAGATTGCAGTGGGGGTCTCATATTTCATAAAAATTTACAAAATTTTCATTTTCCGGCTAAATTAGGCACTTTTCAAAAACATTTTTTTGAAGAAAAAGACTTAGAATTTAAAATAAGTGAGGTGTTATTTGAAACTTTTTTTGATATTCTATAATTTTTTGATCTGAGATTCCGTTGATCAGTCAGCTGATTTTGTTGATGTATAATAACAATAACAATACGTGGTGTAAAGAGTATAAATAAGTAAATACTCAATTTAAGGGTGAAAAGGGAATCAAAGAAAAACAGAAGGGTGCGTTTTGCAGAATTACAATTGTTCGGTAAGCATATCTTTTAAATTAAACAATATTTTAGTTAAATTTCCGTTTATATTTATAGGCCCGGTCCGTGCGGGCGGGCAGATTATGCCCCGTACAAAGGCCACATAATTCCTGATATGATTTAGTTTTTTCAGTACAGACACCTTCTTTAACGGGCTTAATTTTCGTATGCCCCCAAATGCTCATATAAATAATACTAGGTAAAAAAATGTATCGATAGGTCTGGTGTGGAATCAGTGTGACGACAAGCGATCGAAAAATCAGTAATAACGATCATGCGCAGTAGATGAACTTGAAATATTAAAGACAAGCATCGTTTGACGATACACAATCTAAAAATGTAATAAAATCGGGTGCAGTAGATTAAACTAAAATGCGGTATCTACCGGTAGAATTTTCGTAAATGCGTATGTATTTTCTATAAAATCCATACAGAAAGTTCCTTGCAAAAGATTCTAAATTTCTTGTATGTATCTTTCGACAGTTGTATGTATTTTATACAAATTCCAAACAGAAAGTTTCGAGCAAAAAGATCTTATATTTCGAGTAATATTATAACGCAAACATACTACGAATATGTCAATTGCACTTGACACTGACATCCTTCTATCAGAATTTTATTATATAGTAGCTGTTTCTAGCATAGCTGGCTAATTTATGAAATTTAATTTCTTTATAATTTTATAACTCTATATCCATTTAATATGAAGTATAAAATGCAGTCAAATCGTATAGAGAATACAATGTTCTTTAATATTTATAATAACATTAAATGTGAAAAATGATATTTAACATAGTTTTTTCAAGAAAAACTGTTAAAATCTTCAAATGAGGGTACTTCCGGTTGACCAATTATAACCAAAATCTAATCAGCTCTTCATATGGATACATTTGGAATTGTAATATTAGAGTTATCGGAGACGAAAACACACACACACACACACACACACACACACACGCACACACACGCACACACACACACACACACACACACACACACACACACACACACACACACACATAAAAATAGTAAAATCGTATTCTAGGGACCTTAAAACGTGTTTATTCATTAAAAACTCACCACCGAATTTTTTGACCGAAGACAATACCTTCCTTACCTAAAGGTGACGGAAGGTAAAAATAATTATATACCTTGACATAAAACAATTGGCGGAAAAAGTTCTGGAAGCATTCCTGATGACAGAAAATACTGGAACAATGTTCAATTCCGTTTCGGTTTCAACACACTACTGACTAATAGTATTATTAAACTATTACTAAAATACTAGGTTTAAAAATCCTAAACACATTATACATACGTGTAAATGTTTTAAAAAATATTAAATAATTCATGATCAAATCATTCCTTACATGATCCTTATAACATACCGACAAACACATCGCAAACATCTAATTTCTACAGCCAGTTAATATCCGTCATTCGTGTCCAACATTCACTACCATACATCAAAGAGGAAGAACAAGTCCATAATATTATGTAACCAGATACGAATACTACATGAATGCAAGATTATGAATGAAACACGCAAGTTTACATGAAGTTAAATATAATTTATTTCCTAAAATAGAATGATACAAATTCACGTAGTACTAACATATTTCACTAATGTTTACATTTATGGCAAGGATGCAGTTATAAAATGTAGATTACTTTATAATTCATGTGACATTGGTATCTATCTATGTTAGTTTAAAATTAAATTGCTACTAGGTTCTTGGTGTTTTACTGTTCTTAACCGTACAGTAATAGTTATTTATTAGACAAGTGTGGAATGTAATATATTAGTCATGAAAGAAAAAGTTTAGCCACGAAAGAAAAAATTTAGCCACGATGTGCGGGCATCGTGGCTAATGAAGATAAAAAGGACAAAACAAAAAAATGTTAAATAGTCAAATTCAAAGGCGGTATTTCCAGTGCCTCTGCTGGGAAAAGTACGGCAATCAAAATGCGCATACGAATTCACTCCCGACTTGAAGTGAAAGCTAGATCCTCGAAAGGTTTAAGGTGCTTCTATCATGGCAGTCTCATACAAAAGTTTTACCAAGTAAAAGAATTCATAAAAATAGGTATTCTATAATTTGGTTGAAAAGCTCCATTTTAGAGTGCATATTTAATGTTTATTAGGTTAAAAAATATTACAGCACGCTGCGTTTTATAATTATTTATTTATAAAAACCTTTTCGATGATCGATTTCGGCTATGGATGGCCGCACGCCTTCCCACCATACACAATAACTTTTCTAATTCAAACTATCTCTTGGCTCTTAAACAACAATTTGACAATTAGTTAAAAATTCATCAATTTTTCAACTAATCTTAACCATGACAACATTATTTTAATGCTTTGACGCATCGATCCGAAGATGGCCATCCATAGCCGAAATCGATCATCGAAAAGGTTTTTATAAATAAATAATTATAAAACGCAGCGTGCTGTAATATTTTTTAAACTAATAAACATTAGGTATTCTATACTCTATCCGATTTAACTGCACCTATCTTCCCACCACTGTAAAACGGATAGAGTATGAATTTTTAATAGTTTAGAGTTATTAGGAAAATTAAATTCTTGGAAATATTTTATAAATACCACTTAATAAACAAGGTTGCAATGTATCGCAATCTGCAATAATTTCTTTTCTATTGTTCATGTTGCAATTGTAAAAGCAATTCAATTTGGACCAATAACAATTATTTATATAAATAAAGAATTATTTAAAAATCCTAATAGTTTGAAAGAATATAACAACACTTGTCATTTTTGAAGGATTGAAATCAGATAAGTCACTTTGGCGACTGTAAACTGTAAACCAAATGCATGTCGGTGTATTCTTGACTTAGTGAAAGTAACAGGCATTTCTAAATATCTAAATACTACAGTATGTATTGCAAATTTGACGACATTCATGACAACCAACAAATATTGTTTTTTAGAATTACTCGAAATTTGGATTTTAATTTATTAAGATGCTGGTTCGTAACTGACAGATTTTGCAGAATAGATTTCAAATTATAACTTCTTTCAGTTCTCTTTATCATACCTTGAACTATGGCACATTACTTACATAACACCCTGTATAAAAACCAAAAAGTATATTTCCGAAGTCAAACAAAGACATTTTTATGACGCGTGATGTATTCTATTTTTTAAATAATCGGCAATTATAGAAGCTTTAAATTATAGAAAAATTAGGTTTGCATAAATCATCAGAGCTGTGACAAATTTTAGAAAACGTTGTCATGACAAGTAAACAAAGTGACAAATTTTATTTATTTACTGAGAAAAATACTGTTGACATTTCTTCATTCAAAAAAGCTACCTTACCTGCGATAAATGTCTCAAATGCTCAAAATACAAACATTAACATTAATATATATATATATATATATATATATATACAGGGTGATTCATCGGTCTGTCCTCTCTTTATAACTCTTTTATTTTAAGACAGATAGAAAAACTCTTCAAATATAATTTATATATATTATTGTCTAACTACGTACTATATGCATTTGTATACAGGGTGCTCCGTTTAAGCGCAACAATATGTAACTTTATATTTCTTAATGGAACACCCGATATTTATTTATTTATTTATTTATTTTGATAGTAAATTAGATTCCCTTTAAAAAAGTATTAAGTAATAACAGGTCTAAAATTATAAATTAAGAAGTTATTTACGTTCATAAAAGATAGTAGTTCAGAGTGGAGAAAACCATAATATAATACAAAATTTAGATCCTTTTTTATTAATACTTATTTTAAACGTTACACTAATTCCAAAGAAGCTATTAAAATTTAGTGACAGACTAGATAATGCAAAATTATAATAAATGCTCGAAAACTTGTCCTTCAACTTCAATAGATTTTTCTAATATAAATATTATATTAACCATCTCATCTTTACTAAAATTTGTATTATTCATTTTCACATCAACATCAACAATGATAAACTAAGAGTATTTGGACAACTTGTTTGTTTAAATTCGAAACAATTGATCGAATTATCCTTAGCTTACTTTGTTAATAATAACATGATAGAAACATATCATTCAACGAATAAAGGTAAATAACTTCTTAATTTATAATTTTAGACCCCTTATTACTTAATGCTTTTTTAAAGGGAATCTAATTTACTATCAAAATAAATAAATAAATATAGGGTGTTCCATTAAGTAATATAGAATTACATATTGCTGCGCTTAAATGGATCAGCCTGTATAAACATGGATATGGTACGTAGATAGATAATACTATATCATATAAATTATATTTGAAGAGTTTTTCTATCTGACTTAAAATAAAAGAGTTATAAAGAGAGGACAGACCGATGAATCACCCTGTATATATAATTAGTTCATTGTTTCTAAATAAAGTTTTTGAAAAATTGTCAGGTATTCCTGTTATTTGTGTTTGTTCCTACAGACAGTGGAAAGTAAAAATGACTAGTCATGAAAATTTTATTTTCATGACTAGTCATGGAAATCTTACTTTCAAGACTCAAATTAGTCCGGAAATGAGGATTTTCAAGGCGATTTAAACAAAAGAACTTTCCGTAATTCTTAGGATTTATATCAATCGCAACCATAACCACCGTTCATTGAAAAAAATGTATCCACCGTGAATGGAATCATCCGGGTTGATATTTCAATACAGATCAGAGAGGCTGAGTCTGCGTGACAATGTGCGTGAGGCACATACTGTCGTGTGTGTTTATAAATGGCCTGCGTTGTCTGTTCATTCGTTCCAGCCCCGGCTCCTGATAATGCGTCATCGTATCGCAACAGCAGCAGCAGCGGCAGCCTCAAATTGTGAATTATGATGTGTGAGGAGTTTGTTCCCTTTGTGCTGTTTTTGTTCTCGTTAATGTTGGCTTTTTACACGGGAATATTAAGCGCACTGATGATGATAACTAATGTAACGTCATGTTTCCAGGGATGTTTTCAATGAATGTGTTACGAGTTCAGGAAATTCTCAAAATGGAAATCAAAATTTTATGGATGGTTATTGTTGTCCATTTTAATGACAAGTGAAGGTTAAAGTTCGAGTGTATTCAGGGCCTAATTTAGAATTTTATGAGGTCTAGGCAAAAAAAACTTGGACCCTCATCGATGAACTATACATTGTTTAACGAAAGAACGCACCTCTTTCACACAAGTAACCATAAAATTTGGGCGGGCCAAGTCATACCAGAGTTGAATTGTTATTATTTTTATATTCATATAATTAAAGTAATGCAAATATAATAGAAATTAAGAATATAATAATAGTAAGATTGAAATAATAATACAAAATTGGTTCGTCATCGGGTATGTTCTCTCGGTGAACTTTCTTGTAATCAAAATTAGTTTTTTACCTTCCGTTACCTTTAGGTAAGGTATTGTCTTTGGTCAAAAAATTGAGCGGCGATTTTTTGATGAATAAGTACGTTTTAGGGTCCCTAGAATATGATTTTACTATTTTTACGATAATACCTGTATGTATGTATGTATGCATGTATATATATATATATATATATATATATATATATATATATATATATATATATATATATATATGTATATATATATATATATATATATATATATATATATATATATATATATATATATATACCGGGTGGAACATCATACCTGTGTACATAGGCGATTCATATGAGAAAAACAGTTTTTTCGTGCCCATTGCTCCCCAAATTATTTTAGACAAAAATGCTTCAAATAAATGTTGTAGAGCATAAAATTCTGCATCTAAATCAATAAACAGAATTACTTTTACATGCTTTGTAACGACACAAATTAAATAAGAAAATATTGAAAATTACGTTGAAAATATCAAATAGCCATGGAATTGAAACAAAAATAGAAACAAATAAATAGGTAAATTAAATTCATACAAAAATCTCCATACCTATTATTACGACAATTGTACATTTCAATGAAATATTTATTTTTTATAGGATTTTTATTGAAAATCTTTTTAAATTGGAAATAATTCATGTAAACATTAAGACCTATCTACTACAATTCAAATTTCAAACAGTAATTCTCTGAATAAAATAATCACTACAATTTATTATTATAACAAATATTCGAATAATCCTCCGTTTTCAGCCAAGCAATAACCAAGTCTATTGTAGAATGAATTTCTTACATTAGCGAGCTGCCTATTTGTGATTAAGGCGCTCTCCTCCATGATAGCTTCTCTCAATGAATTAATATTTGGGTGGCGCTGCTTATAAATTTTACATTTAAGATGACCCCACAAAAAAAGTCGCAAGGTGCTAAATCAGGAGATCTGGCTGGCCAATTTAAAGTTCCACCACGACCAATCCAGCGATTTGGAAATGCTTGGTTTAAATAATCTCTAACACTTACTCCGAAATGAGCTGGGCAGCCATCTTGTTGAAACCAAACCTCCTGATTTTCGCGCGCTACGCTGTCTAATGCAGGGCCGATCTCATTAATCAAGAGTTCTAAGTATGTTTCAGAATTTAAGTTGCCAACGATGTCAAATGGTCCAATAATATTGCTATTAAAAATGCCTGCCCAAATATAAATTTTTTGAGGATATTGCGTTCTGGTGGTAACATTTAATCTTGGATTTTCTAGAGCCCAGTGCCTATCATTTTGAACGTTTGGTTCATTGTTTAATGTAAAAGTACACTCATCGGTAAAGCAAATAGATGGAAGAAAATCACGATCCCGATTTGCTCGTCCTTGCATATCTTCACAAAAAACTCGTCTACTTTCTTCATCAAAGGGCGAAATGTCTTGATGGCATTGCATCTTATAAGGGTGGTATTTATGTTTTTTAAGAATGCGCAATACAGTAGAATGAGCAATCTCACATTCCTGCGCTATTATTCTTGAACTGAATTTAGGATTAAAATTTATTAATTCCAGAACTCTTTGTTCGTTTTCTAAATTAATGCGATTATTTTTATTTCCTATAAATAAAGATATGATTTGTTTGTAAATCTCTTAAAAAATATTCAAATTTAAATTTACCTGTACTATTTTCCGCCGCAACACTTGCCGTGGATTCAAATTTTTGAACATACGCGCGTATTGTTGTAGCGCTTGGAATTGGCCTATTTGGAAATTTCACGGCGAATAAATCTCTAAACACCTATACGTAAACAATTTCCACTATAAAAAGTTTTTATTATAAAAACCCTTTCTTCGTTAGAATAAACTGAATTCATTTTGATATTTTACCGTCAAATTAGTTATTTATCTGTCAAACGTCAGACATTCATTTGTTTCTATTTTTGTTTCAATTCCATGGCTATTTGATATTTTCAACGTAATTTTCAATATTTTCTTATTTAATTTGTGTCGTTACAAAGCATGTAAAAGTAATTCTGTTTATTGATTTAGATGCAGAATTTTATGCTCTACAACATTTATTTGAAGCATTTTTGTCTAAAATAATTTGGGGAGCAATGCGCACGAAAAAACTGTTTTTCTCATATGAATCGCCTATGTACACAGGTATGATGTTCCACCCGGTATATATATATATATATATATATATATATATATATATATATATATATATATATATATATATATATATATATATATATTATATATATATATATATATATATATATATATATATATATATATATATATATATATATATATATGTATATATATATATATATATATATATATATATATATATATATGTGTGTGTGTGTGTGTGTGTGTGTGTGTGTGTGTGTGTGTGTGTGTGTGTGTCTGTGTGTGACAAAATTTTCTAATGCGATAAGTCTAGTACTACAATTCCAAAAATTATAATTCTTTCGTATTCCTCTTCGTTACATCCATGTGAAGAGCTGATTAGATTTTGGTTATAATTGGTCAACCGGAAGTACCCTCATTTGAAGATTTTAACAGTTTTTCTTGAAAAAAAGATGTTAAAGATCATTTTTTCACATTTAATGTTATTATAAATATTAAAGAATATTTTATTCTCTATACGATTTGAACGCATTTTATATTTCATATTAAATGGATATAGAGTTAAAAAATTATAAAGAAATTAAATATCATATATTAGCCAGCTATGCTATAATTCTGGAAACAGCTGCTATATTAAGAAAATTCTGATTGAAAGGTGTCAGTGTTAAGTGCAGTTGACAGTATGTTTATGTTATAATTTTACTAGAAATATAGGATCTTTTGCTAGAAACTTCTGTATGGAATTTGTATAAAATACATACAACTGCCTTAAGATAATGTACAATAGAGTCTATTGCAAGGAACTTTTTGTATTCTGTATGACATTTATATAAAATACATAGAACTGATGGAAGGTAATGTGCTGGTCACATCAGATTTTTTTTTAAGAGACATGTAAACAAAATTGCTTGCCGCACAACTTTATCCAATCTGTTTCTAAGTTAAATCCATCAAACAATCACTTTTGGGTCATATTTTCAAAAATCTAATTTTAATAATTTCAGGTACATTTCAACGTGCTGATTCTAAATGTTCAAACCGTAAATTAATATCTCTTTTAGTTCCTGAGGTATTTACGTGCAAATTTAGACCCCAAAAGTTTCATATTTGGTAAATAACCCAAAATGGGCAGAGAAACAAGTCTGTCGAGTTTGCCATACTACGGTAAAGTGTACTGTAGTTCTTGTCAAATAAATATGGACTGGAGATTTCTATACTGTTACCAATTCAGTGTCAATGTTGAAAATGCTAAGTTATAAAGAAGCAGCTGCATGGCAAGGGGATGGGTGAGGAGAAGGGATACGGTTGAGCATCAGTCCATACTTATTTGACGGCGACTATAATTGGACTTTTGTGAAAATTGGTGAACTTATGTAATTTTACTCTTAGAATCGAATGGCAAAGTCGCGAGGCTCATAGCTCCATCCATTTTGGCAGAAATGGGTAAAGTTTTAAATATAAATGTATTTAAAACGAAAAGAGATATGGACCACCGTATTGGGATGTATTTAAAAATATAGAAAATGGATTTTTGGGGCAAATATGTGTATATATTACATATTTGTTTGTTCCCAAGAATTTAAGTTTGAGCTTGTACTAGTAATAAAAGTAGACTAGTTTTTTATACTACATAATACATGGGCGCCGACTACATGGTGGCAGCGGGGCTCATGCTCCCAAGGACAGTGCCCCCAAGGAAAATATACTGATTAAAAAAATTGCTGCGCTGTCGCCTTTTGATGCCTGGGCGCCCAATATTGTATCATATTAGCCCCTTTATTGTATGTTAGTATAGTGATCTAAAAATATTTTAAAAAATAACTTCATCAGCCTTGTGCCCCCTAGGAAATTTTGAAAAGTCGGCGCCCGTGAGTTAATGATGACTTTATTATGTAATACTATGTCATTTTGAATTATTCATATTTTTGTCTTATCTCGTAATAGTATGCAGGTTCCTAGTATTACTTTATGGTTTTCCGATTAAAAACGCATAAAAGTAAGCAACCTTTTATTATATTATTTACGCTATTAAATTGGATATCGCGGTAGTTTAGTTATGAAATATTTATTACAATTCATAAATCTTTAATATATAGAGTTTGAAGTTGACGATGAATTATCAACTACCTAAGTAGACAATATTAGGTTACATAAATAATAAAAATAATGTCTTGTTTTAAACAACCAAGTTTATAAATTTTAAATTGCGGTTAGTTGTAATAGTTAATGAATATTTATGTAGGTTCAACTTTTCAATTTAAAATTTATTTGCCATTACAATCAATATTATTTATTATGTCAGTAATTTTCTTGAAGCAGTGAATGATTTATGTGATATTTAATAATAATGTGAAAAGAATACTATAATTTTTCATTTTTCTGGAAAAACTGTAATGCTAGTTCGAATGATAATACTTATCAATTGAATTGTCAATTTTGTAAGACAAAGAGTATAATTTTAAATAAATTTTATGGTATTATATTCAATTATGTTGTCTACATAATGTATAATTCAGTAGTTACAGTGTTCAATTCAATATTGGTTATACGATAATGTCGAATAATTTTGACATTTGTAAATCCATAGTATCAGTTCTAAAAGTTGTTACCATTTCGACACGTATTCTCCTAAAATATTGAGATAAATAATATAACTATTGATATACAAACGGCATTTTGATATTAGAAAAGTAGATAATTATCTCAGATATTAAAAAATTTGTCATGAAATAAAATTAATATTTTTCCAAATTAATAAGCTACGATCAACGGAATAATATTTTAATAATTCGTATGTTGATAATTAGCGATCAGTATTCTTAACTCATTGTCTCTGAGGATAGTTAAAAATCTAATGTGGCCAGCACATTACTTACCGTCAGTTCTATGTATTTTGTATAAATTTCACACAAAAAGTTCCTTGCAAAAGATTTCTATTTATTGTACATTACCTTTCGGCAGTTGTATATATTTTATACAAATTCCGTACAGTTAGTTTCTAGCAAAAGATCCTATATTTTCAGTAAGATTATAACACAAACATACTCAGTCAATTGCACTTGACACTGACATCTTTAAATCAGAATATAATAGTTGTTTCCATAGTTATAGCATAGCCGGCTAATTTATGAAATTTAATTTCTTTATCATTTTTTAATTCTATATCCATTTAATATGAAATATAAAATGCAGTAAAATCCAATAGAGAATAAAATATTCTTTAATATTTATAATAATATTAAACGTGGAAAAATGATATAACAGTGTTTTTTCAAGAAAAACTGTTAAAATCTTCGAATGAGGGTACTTCCGGTTGACCATTTATAACCAAAATATAATCATCTCTTCACATGGATGTAAAGAAATTACCTACCAGCAGTTGTATGTGTTTCATACAAATTCCACACAGAAAGTTTCTGGCAAAAGATCCTATATTTCCAGTAAAATTATAACACAAACATACTCTGTCAATTGCACTTACAGTCAGAATTTTCTTAATATAGTAACTGTTTTCATAGTTATAACATAGCTGGCTAATTTATGAAATTTAATTTCTTTATAATTTTTAATCCATTTAATATGAAGTATATAATGCAGTCAAATCGTATAGAGAATAAAATATTCTTTAATATTTATAATGACATTAAATGTGAAAAATCGTTATTTATCATTGTTTTCTCAAGTGCTTGAATAACCTTCTGTAACGAATGTTTTATACTATTTTCTGTTTCGGCTTTCTTTTACATTATTTCTTTATAAAAATATTTCACAATTTATTGACAAAATAGTTAGTTTGGTAACAATGACTTTATTCTCTCCGTTGCCAAGATACTTTGTGTATTTAGCACAGTCATACCAATTCCAGTTCCAAATAACAAAATTAACCACACACATACACACACACACACACGCACGCGCACACGCACACGCACACGCACACGCACACGCACACGCACACACACACACACACACACACACACACACACACACACACACACATACATACAGACATCATTGTAAAAATAGTAAATTTGTATTCTAGTGGCCCTAAAACGTGCTTATTGATTAAAAACTCATCATCGATTTTTTGACTAAAGACAATACATTCTTTACATAAAGGTGACGGAAGGTAAATAGTTAAGGGGGGATTGTTTTCTCAGATACAGCCTGTATACAAAATTGTTCATTGTAATTCTGTTTTTCTTAAAATTCACGATGTGTACGCGAAATAGAAAAAAAATTAAACAGTTTATGTCATTTGCGAAGTTATTAGAACTTAGTTAATCATTTTTTAAAAGTATCTACAAAGTGCATTTTCTTCACTTTTTGGCAAAAAATGGAGTAATAAAACACCTACTATAACTATACTCAGCTGATTTGGTCTTATTTAAAATTTAAAGGGTAGAAGATTTTCGTCTAAAGAGAAGATTGATGTTACAATCGTGAAATTCATGATTATTTCAAATGCATTCCAAAATTAAGATTAATTGGGAGCTTATAAGAACTGGAAGGAAATGCTGGTAAAAATGATTTAAACACCTCTTTTAGTACGAGTAGTCTTTGTCAAATAGCCAAGTAAAAGCAAGTAGATGTGTTAACAGTAGTGATGCACTCGAGACGAGACGAGACGAGACGAGAAATATAAAATATCGATCTCGTCTCGTTTTCGGATCTGTAATCTCGATCTCGCTCTCGTTCTCGCACATTTTTTTGGGTCTCATCTCGTTCTCGCATGAGAGTCTCGCTATAAAAATAAGCGCATGCGCACTACGTATTTACGTAACTGTTTAACTACAAGAGTCAATTTCGCACCAATAGCACCGTCTTCCATGTACTTGCAATCGTATAACTATAATAAAGAGACGAAATACTAAATTCTCGTCACCAAATTATTTCAATACGCACATAATGTTTACTGATTTACGGTCACCACAAAATGTGATAATTTATCATCAAATTGTGATCTCTAAACTATTTCAATACGAACATCTGTCAATACATTCTGTTTGTCATCAGTAAAACGAATTAAACATTAAAATATTATTTTTTTGTAACTAAAAGTACCTACACTTTTTCATTAAATATATGTCACTATTTACGTAAGTTTAAGTCATAAAAAACCGCTGCACTGGTAACCCGCCGGCAACTAATCACTTTGCTTCTCTCCCTGTTGGCTCCCATCAACGCTTAATATAATATCCTTTACTTGTCAACACATTCTGTTTGTCATCAGTAAAACGGATTAAACATTAAAATATTATTTTTTGTAACTAAAAGTACCTACACTTTTTCATTAAATATATGTCACTATTTAAGTAAGTTTAAGTCATAAAAACCGCTGCACTTGTAACCCTCCGGCAACCAATCACTCCGCTTCTCTCCCTGTTGGCTCCCATCGACACTTAATATAATATCCTTTACTTTTCAGGGGCGATAATAGTTTTATTGACAGTGGTTTTAACTGGGGTGAATTAGCGGATGAAATATTAGAGAAAACTAGTTCTATTGGATGCAATACCGATTTTGTTTTTATTTTTGCATTTCCTCGCTCTGGGAACGATACTAATCGAATTGACTCTAGATAGATTAAAAAAATATAGTGAATTCATATAATTTTCACATTTACGCGTTCTATGCATGAATTAGCGTTGACTCCACTCCTCGTACGGTGCATTTTTCATTGAATTTATGAATCAAATCGAATTTTAATCTGCAATCTCGCTCTCGTTCTCGTCTCGCATAATGCAACGAGACGAGACGAGATGCGAGAGTACTCTCGCCTCGTCGTGCATCACTAGTTAACAGCACGGTGTAGTATCTATAGGTGAGAGCACGAGATGCGTTGACATGGCTAAGTAACTGGTAAACAAAATGGCGCTAACGCGACCCGTTACCATTTGACAAAAAAATATTTTGCTACAAGATGCACAACGGGGTGTGGATCAAATAAAGAGAAATATAGTCTTTTTAAGGTGCCAAATTGTGCAATTTAGCGGCACCCAGCTACACTATAATCACAGAAACAGGTACTAAGATAAATTTCTGACTGAAAGGTGTCAATGTCAAGTGCATTTGACATATGTTGTTTTATAATTTTACTGGAAGTATAGAAACGTTTTTATGGAATTTGTACAAAATTCATACATAGAACTGAGAAAAGATAAAAGGTAATGATTGAAAATATAGAATATTATGCGTTATATATGAATAATTTAATATTTTAAATATTTTGTGTAACAACCGGGTCACAACAAAACCTGACATCTAGCGGCACACTGTATGAACTAGCCCAGTTAGCCATTCTTCGTAATGCATTGGAATACGTCGTGCACTCACCTATAGATACTACACCGTGGTTAACAGTTTGTCTATATTTCCTATTTTTTATAAATTAAGCATTACACTCTTGTTCAACTGGCCAGAACTAAATAATTAAGTCTTGGAAGTAGTAACTATTTGGAAACATGGTCAATAAAACCCAACACAATTCTCCATTCATCAACCCCTGGCGGCCTGGTGAGTTTTTAGTTGGAACAATCCCGTGTAAGTTAAAGACAACGGAGTCCATTGTTAACACCGAGCACATAAATTCTGTGGCCGCGAATTAATGCACCAGTAGACCCACATCAAACCTTTGTTTGCATCCATTGAGCATCAGCATCACATGTGACTCCAAATGCGAAAGGTTCAAGTCTGACATATCCGACAACTGGATGGAGTCATGGACTCATGATACATTGTTCTGTTCGGTCTATCAGCGCCCAGGCATAGGCCCATGCCCACAGCCCCAGGCAATGTGATTGATTAGGCATTGTTTTCAATAGTTCGTATTATGGAAAATGTATGCGGAATTTGCATAGCGGATTCAAATTTCAAACTAAGTTGATGGATTCCGATGAGCTGTCATGTTGGTAGATGAACTGACGTACTGACATCAAATAAATTACTGTTTGTTGTGTTATTTAGTACAGATTGAGCAATGAAATATGAATTTAATTTACATAAATTTGTACGAGATCTTTATTATAATTGGTTTGTTACATGCGCTCACATTATACCGGCAGATAAAGCAACATTCAGACTACAATGTATCAATTTGTATACACATTATACGTCAGTAAAGTTTGTGACCCTCAAACTGGGATGGGAAACGTTAACGAAACGTTATGTTATTTCATAATGTTATAGATATTTAAGGAAAAACAAAATAACGTTACATAATGTTATAATAACGCTATTTTTGTTTCGTTATTATAACGTTAGAATAACTACTGGGTGTAATTCTTAAAACGGGTCATACGGCTATAACATAGAAAAACAGTGTTTTAGCTGGAAAAAGTTTTTATAATAATTTACAGGAAAAGAATTGGTGCATATTATAGAGAAAACTTATGAATTTTTTGATACCAAACACATCATATTTCTTTTTATTATAAAGCCACAAATTAAATTTAAAAAATTGAGAAATTTGGAAAAAATCTCATTGACCATAAGTAACAAAACATTGCCATTTTTATTAGCACGAAGAAAACCCAAGATAATAATAACAAATAAAATGCAAATAAACGTTTATTATTAAGCTCCCTTAAGTCAGAAACTGTTTTGTTACTTTCAGTTTTCTGTCATAGTCTTAAAATCTGAAAGTCTTAAAATCTTAAAAGTCTTAAAAGTCCCAAAAGTCTTAAAAGTCCTAAAAGACTTAAAAGTCTTAATAGTCTTACGAGTCTTAAGAGTCTTAAGTCTTAAAAGTCTTAAAAGCTGTTGCAAAATAATATTTCCTACGCTTTCTATGATTGTGGATATACATGGTCACTATGTTTTATATTCATATACTCTTTTTTTTAATATATGTTTTTGCTAGATACATCAACATACAATATTTTCTGCGAACCTGTCATTCACTCTTATTATTAATTGTAAATGTTCACTTAATAAATTGTATTTCTAATAAAATAAATGTTAAAGGTGAATACAAAGTGTTTTATGCAATTATAAATCTTCATCCTCTACCAGGCTTCTCTACGTCTGCGGACAACCTCATGTTACAACAAAAGCCTTAATAGCCTTAAAAGTCTCAAAAGCCTTAAAAGTTATAAAAGCCTCAAAAGTCTTAAAAGATTGTAGTTTTAAATGTCTTAAAAGTTTTAAGTCTTGAAAGTTTTAAGTCTTGAAATATATGTCTTAAAAGCTTTGTCTAAAAAATCTTAAAAATCTTAAAAATCTTAAAAATCTTAAAAATCTTAAAAATCTTAAAAATCTTAAAAATCTTAAAAATCTTAAAAATCTTATAAATCTTAAAAATCTTAAAAATCTTAAAAATCTTAAAAGTCTTAAAAATCTTAAGTCTTAAAAGCTTTAAATGTCTTACAAATCCTGAAAGCCGTAAAAGTCTCAAAAACCTTAAAAGTCTTACAAATCCTAAAAGCCTTAAAAGTCTTACAAGCCTAAAAGTCTTAAAAGTCTTTAAAGTCCCAAAAGTCTTAAAAGTTATAAAAACTCTTAAAAGTTTTAAGTCTTAAAAGTTTTAAAAGTCTTACGAGTTTTAAAAGTCGCAAGTCTTAAAAGTCGCAAGTCTTAAGTCTCAAGTCTAAAAGTCTTAAAAAATTAAAAGTCCTAAAAGTTTAAAAAGTCTTAAATGTCTCAAATGCCTTTAATGTCTTTAATGTTTTAATGTCTTAAATGTCTTTAATGCTTTAATGTCTTTAATGCTTTAATGTCTTTAATGTTTTAAAAGTCTTAAAAGTGTTAAAGTCTTAAGTCGCAAAGTCTTTAATGTTAAAAAAGTTTTAATAGTCGTAAACGTCGTAAGTCTTAACATTCTTAGAAGTCTTAGAAATCTTAGAATTCTTAGAAATCTTAAAAATCTTAGTAATCTTAAAAATCTACTTAATTTAAAAGTTTTATATAAAAGTGAAATGAATAAGTTTTTTTTTTGATATTTTATATTAAGAATAATTTACAATAAGCAAGAGATAAAATATGTTACTAGGCGTTCATTAACAATAACACATAAAAATCGTTCTTAAATCCCTCTAAATTCTATGTTTCAGTAACAATTTCTAAGTTAAATGGACTTTAAATTTCTACGAATGAAATAAATACTATATGAAATCTTTTATCACGTGATAATTTCTTTAAAATATAAAAACCAAAGACAATTTCTTAACACAAACACACTACCTATTCATTTCAATAATTATTAATACATTTACTAGATAATAACTAGTAAAATTTAGAGAAAGAGTAAATACTGTATATTAATCAGTATAAATATAAATAAGTAAGAGTTAAGCAAATAAAATATAAACTAGATTGAAGAATCGTAATGAATAAAGCACTAGCAACAATTTAGTCGTTCGGTTGATGTCATAGTACAGTTAATTGACATTTAAACTTTTAATGAACCTCTCTTTTCAAATCAGTAATTACGAAGGAGAGAAGTACATGTGTAAGAAATAATTTCAATTGCTATATAAACACTCTTCATTAATTAAATTTCCTGCGTCAGGTATCCAGTTTCAGCATTTACTCTAAATAAAAACATGTAATTAAGAGCATGTTTCTACATCTAATTAAGCGTTAATTTAAATTGCTCGTTAGGATACAAATTACCTGTACTTGAAGATACATATGGTTGAAGACTCTCGCTTACCTGGAACAAAAATTGGCCAATTAATCGTCGTTGCGACAACAAGGAAAGCAAAGTGTTCCATTGTTGAGCGATTCCAACTTTCGCCAATTAATTGATATTCGCTGGAAGATCGCCGATATTTCATTATGGTCGCGCTAATTTTGCTATTTACGACTCTATTATGTGTTTAATTACGTCGTTAAAACTCTTTATTTAATGGCTTAAGACGAAGGATTCGTTTGTCGTTTGTTTTCCTGGCGCGTGATTTAAAATGGCTCTGACATTTATTGAAAGTTTTCTTTGGAGTTTAAAAATAAACGGTACGGCGACATGCCCGACTACAAGAAAAAATGTCTTTACATTCTAAGAAATTATCGACTTGAAGGACGGAAACATATATAGACATTTCCGTCTCGAAAGAGATAATGTTTTTAACATGTTTGTTTTTTTACCATCGTAAATACTGTATACAAGAAATGCTAAATAGGTTCTTATTAGACTTCACAAACATTTAAACATTTTTTTAAGGAAAACATTCTAAAAGATGTTTAATAACACAGTATCGTTCAAAATTATGGATAGGTAGGTATACCAAATAGTAATGAGAAAAGCAGTAAAAATAACAACTCAAAACACAATAGAATATAAAAATTAATAATAGATGGAGTCTAAGGTTAAATATAACTAAAACTATTATAATTACCCCTTAACCTTAAAATTAATTTTAATAAAAAACTAAATACGTATTTCGAGAACTAGTTCTCATCATCAGTAATACAACAAGGGACAGTTAAACAGAGTAGTCAAGATTATTGACATGTTGAGTAATCTTGACTACTCTGTTTAACTTTCCCTTGTTGTACTACTGATGATGAGAACTTAGTTCTCGAAATACGTATTTAGTTTTTATTAGAATTTTAAGGTTAAGGGGTAATAGGACCGTCCAAGTCTTCGACTTTTTAGAAATTACATGTCGCATATGAATTTTGAATATAAATATATGAAAACTAAATAAAAATTGCTATATATTTTCTATTTTTATACCTATAATAATGTAATTAAAGTTCTCATTGTAAAATGGTCGCCATATTGTGACGTCAGCATCATTATAGTCGTCCAGTTACCCTGTGAAAATGTAAATATAGAGAGACCATATATATTTTGCTCATAAATTTGCAGTTGGCTTTACACATACTCTAACATACACATATTTAATATATCCGAGTAATTTTTTATAAGATCAAAAGAAAATTTACTTATTAAATTAATTTATATTAAAATTTATGTTTTAATTATTGTAATATCAATACTTGTCATTGGTGCAATCATTTAGTACATAGGAATTTAAATGTTGGATTACTTCTTATTATGAACTATGCTTTGATTATTGTAATCAATACTGTCATTGTTGTATTTATTTTATATGTAAATAGAAAATAATTTAAAATGCTAGATGAATAAATACAACTGAAACAAATGAACTGTCAAATGATAAATTTATCATTGTTTTCGATAACCCGATTTAATATTGTTTATTTATCTTAACTGTGGATTGTAAGAGCCTTAGTAAATTTAAGTTTTCGTGCCTTCGTAAAAATGGACTACCTATTCATTTTACAAAAATTCCTAGTCAGGCATTCTTGAAATATCGCAGATACAGAATCTTGATGCGCACTTATACATATCGCAAAACTATTGTAATATAATGATTCTAGAGGCTATAAAAACGTGCTTAATCATAGTAATCTCCAGTCATTTCAAGTAGAATTACATCTCCCTTAACATAATGGAAGGTAAAAAAAAAATATACAGCACATTTCTAACAAAGGGAATATACATTTTCTATGTAGAAATTTACAAGAATACATAACTGCATAAAAAGTAAATTTATTGATAAACAAAAGATACTAATTTGTGTTGATGGTGTAACATAAGTAAATATGTGAAGCTTTGTCCAAAAATGCATAAGCATTATTAAAGCTGAGTATTACATTCCTAACTATTATGAAAATGGACGGTAACGATTTATCTCACCTACAGATATTGCCAATGGTTTTGTCTCTAGTTTTAAATCAGTGTACTCCATTCCATCCACTTCTAACCCTACTATTCCTCCTACTGTTTCCAATAACACTATTACCCTGAATCATATTAGCAAAGAAGAGATTGAAATATCCAATTCACCGTATGTGCCATATTTACCAACCTAAATTCGCTAATGTTGATGTTTTTCTCCACAAAATATAAATGTGTAACTTTTGTACTCTTATTATTTTATAATTGTTGTTTTACTATGTCTACTTTTCCTGCCCCATTATTGGATGTATTTCTGTTGGGCAGTGTATAATTAAATAAATAAATAAATAAGTGTGCTGGTGTACTAACACAAGATTCTCAGAACTTTGGAAACACTCTAATACTTTCACAAAATCCATTATCCATCACAAATTCAATTTATCCGTAAATAAAATAGAAAAAATGATTCCGATATCCAGCACTTGGCATTGCAAACCACATTTCTTTCTGTAATTTTTCTTTGTGTATCTCAATAACCACGTCCGTCGGAGCATATCGTGTGACCCCCTACTACCCGCAGTCAAAGCGTGACGCTTTACCTGCATATTGTTGTCTCCCGCACCAAAATTACATTTTTGATTCATATCTCTAACAAACAGTCGCTGCATTTTGTTTTCCACCATTCGCAACTTTAAATTGAAACTTTTACATTGTCGTTTTGGACTGTCTTTTGAAGTTGCTGGTGCCAGCGTTTGGAAAATTAAAAATATGTGGAGCCATTCAGAAATAAATTAAACATTTCACTGAGGGCTTTGACATATTAATTTAAAGCCATACTATTGATCATGTAAAATAGTTCTATTTATTATTTCCACTGTGTTTTCGTCAGGCTATTGGTTTTTTATTTTCATTCTATTTGACATAATTTTATTGTCATGAAATTGATTATTAGGGAACATATTCCATAATTTCGGTGCTATCTGTTAGTCGCAAATGTTAGTGTTTCTATATTCACCAAAGATATCTGATGTAAACAGTTGGAAACAAAGGTATATGATGTAGTATCAGTTTCTGTACTTCCGATGTCTACTGACAGATCCATAGTTTATCAATAGTTTCAAATTGGTGCATGAAATCAATCTGCAAACAATTGTGGCTATTCTGCAACGTAGTAAAGTTTTAGCAACTGGCTAAACTTGTTATCCAATAGTTATGAATTTTACATTTAGGGGCACTTTTACAATTGATGGATAAACTATGGTATAGCTATCGGAGGTATAACTTTATCCTAGTAATTATACCTTCGATAATTAAGACTGTCTTTTACAATGCATTTTTATCTGTCAGATAGTTATACCAGGAATTACGTTAAATCACTTTAGGTTGGTATTGGCACAATAAAATTATCTTCTTGTTAGACTACTTGTCTTCAATATTGTTATTATTTCTGTCTTCTAATTTGCATTTTTCACGATGTTAGATGATATAAATGTTATTTTTGATTCTGACAGTGATGATGAAATACTTGATTGACATCAGTCAAACGTATGAATAACAAAACATCGTTCGTGTTTACGTCGTATCCATAAGAACCAGGGATAAAGTTATCCGACGTTTATACGACCGATTTCCATGTAATAAGAAATACTGGTGTTTATTCTATCTGAGGTTTATCCGAGGTTTGTAAAATACAATTTCCAATTTTATACCAGGTATAGCGTTATACGAGGTTTATCTAATGATTGTAAAAGTGGCCCTTAGTCGCAGAATAGAACCTATAGTTTAGACTCTGGTAGAGTAAAATTTTTGAAAGATGTCTCATCAAGGTCATCTACGAATTGTATGAATTAAGATTTTGTTATGTCAAATTCAGTAGTGACGATTACTTAGTTTTTATAAGGGTTCATAAGATACTACAGTTATTTTATTATTATAAAAATATATGTTACAGTAAAAGCATTCAAAATACAAAACTAAGTCAACTATACTCTATCCGTTTTAACTATAGACTAGATGGCGTTTCGAGCGCGGCCGTTTTTACATGCATTAAATAAAAAATTTTGGCCCCATTCCTGGATTGATATTTTTTCAGTAATTTTGTCTTGTACGTACATATGTATCTATTTTTATCCATACTATTAACGAAGAGAACAATAACAAAATTAACGAACTACTAACTAAAAACTAAGAAAACGCGCACAACGAAAACTATGTAATATGAAATATAACGCCAAAACACTATGAAAATTATATAAACGAAATGAACAACAATAATATACTTAACAAACAGAACTGAACTGAAATTTATGTAATAAATCGTGTACTATTGACTTTGTTAACTTTTATTTATTTTATGTCGGTCGTTAAAATAATTGATACAGTTCTCATGCAAATTTAAATTTCGCGTCAATTATTTTACTATGTAAACTCGGTTCACGTTTGAACCAATCCGAGAGCTAGAATCTTTGGCCCTATCTCACCCAATGCTCTATAGTTAAAACGGATAGAGTATAGTAAGTTTAGCAAATATAAAACCAAATATGTGAAAAAGAAGATACTGACCCAGTGTCAGTGTCAGTGACATTAACGATAATAACGTTATGCGTACGGCTATGAATCAAGGTAATATATCTGAATTAATAAATAAACTTACGTTACAGCGAAAGTACTGTCAACAACGAGTATCGTTTTAAAATGGAATGTCTTAACTTAGTCGAAAAAACATGTAATTTTTGAAAGACAAGCGTGTTATATCCATCTTTATCGCACCCGCTTCTCGTGAGAGGGATAAATATATGCCAATTTGTTAATTTGTCCATGATACAGAAGACCTTGATCAGACATCTTTCAAAAATTTTACTGTATTGTATGGTATAACTACCGATTGAAAGTTGACGTTTAAATTATTTTATAGATATGGTTTCTTTTAAACCCTAGAGAAGCATATAATTGTACGAAATATTCAGGTACGATATTTATGCATGAACCCATTTAAATACTGGATTAGGAAAGCACGGAAATACATTACTATGTCTGACTGAAAATAGATGGCCGACTAGGGTAACTGCATATCAAAACAGCGGTGCGTTTAAAATATTTTGAACATTTTTAGTTAATGTTTATTATAACAAAATATTCTGATCTTTTAACTATTTAGTTTAGTCACACCTTTCACCTCACTGTCTGTCTATTTATGTAACTAACATTCTCCTTCCACAGACTCAGTATCACCAACTATCCGTATGCCACAATTCTTCAATACTAATGCCGAGTATCCACTCCAACTCGCTGTTACTGTCCTTGTATACCTATAGCTTCCCAATACTCGTCAACACTACCGAGTATTCATATCCACAGCTATCCCATTTAACCAATAACTTCCCGAGTCCTCCACTCGACGCTATTCTGCATACGCTCACCACGATACTGCTGTGCTTCACTAACACTCTGTGAATGTTTCTATATGTCTGTACATGTGACTAACTCCCGAGCATAGCTGCGTCCCTTTTATACAGCTACCATTATCTTCCAGAGCGCTCTAGAATGTTCGACCGCATAATATCAATGAACACAAAAGGTTCAGGAGACCGGCAGTAATTAAACACGTTGCGGCTTGTTTGTTTATGTAGCCCGGCTACTAGCGCGATTGCGTCATCGCTATCATTAGACGCTTGTTCAGCGTAGCAGCGGGGCTCGCACGTTACTTTATATTTTATAAAATAGAACCTACAAGAAGCTATTCTTTGACAGTAAATTTGACATAAGCATAGGGTATATAAATTTGAATTGAATACGTCAATTTCGAGAAGTTTATATCTGGAATACAGTCAAAATGTAATTTGTATTTTGGATTAGATCATAATCTGAATTATCGTCCTCAATGCAATTTTTGTACGCAAAAGAAGAATTAGCAGATGGCGCTCACATCAGCGAAATTACAATAGGCTACTTGCGTGGTACTGAAAATCTGATATCTATCACTAAATACCTAAAGTTGAAAAGGTATGTAAAAATATAAATTTTATTTAAAAAAATTATATGTTTTTAATATAATAAGAAAGATTTTCTTTGACGTCATTATCTAGAACTGGAGAAAGGGATGCATATTTAAGAAAGTAACCTGTAGCTGGCGAGTGAGTGCGAGTTTTAATTTGATTTTGACATTAGTTCATTTTTCTGTCACTGTCTCTCTTCTTTATTATTTACAATTTGCATGGTTTCTGTTACTTTTATTACGTATTTCGATTTGTTAAGCAGGATTTTGAAAGATTTTAACTTAGCTTATACTCGTACAAGATTAAAATGACAAACGAAAATATTAACCTCCAAACTATTATTCAAACGTCAAACAGATGATCTTTCATGTTTAAATTACCCGCACATGCCGTTGCTATTGGACATACCGATGTTATTGCTTTACGGCCATTCATTGGTTCGGCGTAATTCTACGTTATACACGGCGGTAATTTAAATATAAAAATTTCATTAATTTTTTTCTGGCCAATTAATGAAAATTTTGCCAAAAGAAAAAATATGGGTAGCAAGTTTTTATCGTCTCTTCAAAAATATTAAATAAAAAATGGCACGCAAGTAGCCCATTGGGAAATTTGTTTCTTGACGCCAATATCATGCAATTAGAGAGTTTAAAACTATGCCCTATTCTTTACAACACTGAATGGCTTAAATGGAACAAGGTATATAATATAAATTAGTAAAGTATAAGAAATATTCGTTTTTCGGGAATGGACTGTGTCATATTTTGAGTCAGAGCTCAACGTTTCGCCCGCAGTCGTATGGGGCATCTTCAGGAGCAAGGGGGATAGTACTGTCTTAAACAAGGTTACCCAACGTGTCAACCACGCTAGAGGCCGAGTTTACGCAACAAAGAGGGAGACTCAGTTTACAAGGTTACCCGACGTGTAAACCACGCTAGAGGCCAAATAAACCAAGTTAAGTATGACTGATAGATCAAGTATGTAAAATTTAAAGAACGTTCCACAACATGGTATAAATTATATACCAAATACAATTCTTAAATGTGGAACAAAGTTTCATAACAATTAATAAACGTATAAAGCTAATATATGATTTTAATTTGCTAACACGGAGAGATAAAGCTCATCCGCAAATATATCTCATGCCATGCAAAAAGCGTAGATTTAATTTCCCTAATATTGTCCATTCCGCATAGAGTGGTCAGGGAAAGCCAACGGATTCCTCCGGCACGAATGCATATGTTGCTGGTGGTTCGCGCGCACTGAATTAAGTTATTAATTTAAAAGTAAATTACTTTTCTAGCATAGATAAAAGTAATTACATCTGTGGACCCGGAGACAGCTGTGGCGTTTCTCAAAATGAATATTTTTAATCTTGTTATTTAATTAGAGTTGTGCGGTGTGGTGAGAGCGGAAAATTGTATTAACTTTGCGTTCACTGCAATGTGCAACAAGGTAGGGACGCGAATGCTGATGCTGTTCTGTTTGCCCGGGAGGAATATTTATTTGCATTTTATTGACAGGAATTATTGAAACTCACTTATAATTATACGAGTTGCAGAGGGAGGCTTCGTTAGTCATGATAAATCAATTCTTAAATGAAAATCTTTACAAAGAGGCAATGCCAAATTAAACATTTGGCGGGCCCTAGAAAAAAAATCTGATGTGGCCAACACATAACCTGTCGCCAGATATTTTACCTGATTGTACGCATAAAACGAAAAATATTTTTAATTACAAATACATAACTACAAAATAATTCTCACATACATTTTCTTTATATTCAATATCCTGAAATTTTCTTTTTCTACTTTCCTTTTCTTTTTTTTATATTTGTCATTTTTTCGCAAATTCCTTTTATATTCTTTTTTACGTATATTCTTTTTCGTCGTTGACTTTTTTTATTTTCATAATCTTCATAATGATGTACAAATATTTTTGACAGTGGCATACAAATATTTTTGACAGTGACATTTATGTGTCAATTACAAACATTTGAATTTCTTGCCTTGAAGTAGTTTGATCTGAGAATTTTTACATCAAATTATTTTATATTCATTGCTTTATCTCTAAATCTATAGAAGATATAATAATGAATTTATATTTATCGAATAAAGAATTTACCGTTCTTTAAGTATTTACATAAATTTTCGATAAACAGATGATTTTTTCTTGTAACTACTACTTCCAATTGTCCAGTTGTTACCAAAACTTAATCAACTCTTCCCATTATTGTTAGATTGAGGAGTCCGTAGTTAAAAATGTCTTAAGTCTTATAGTATTTGAGAAATCGTGGATCCAACATCTACACACACATACGGACATCATCGCAAAAATGTTATAATCGGATTCTAGGGACCTTAAAACGTGCTTATTCACTAAAATCCGGATATGCGATTTTTAGCATGAATCCAATACCTCTCTTAGCGAGAGGTAAAAATCTGATGTGACCAACACATTACCTCCCGTCAAATATATTTTTGAAATAACAATGAGCTTTAAGTAAAGTATCACTTTCGGTTGATCGTTTGTAAACAAAATCTAATTTGTTCCAATAAATAAATTTGAAAGTTTTGGATTGTATCAATTTATTTTTCAAGAAAATCTGTTCAGAGCTTCAAATAAAGTATCACTTCCGGTTTATGAATTTTAGCTAAAATCTAATATGTTGTTTACTTTTATACAAAAGTCTTAAATACTAAATTTGACAAGTTTTGGAATATATCATAATATATTATTCACAAAAATCTGCTCAAAGCTTCAAATAAAATATCACTTCCGGTTTATCAATTGTATCCAAAATCTAATATGTTGCCTCCCTTTAGATAAAAGTTTTAAATACTAAATTTGACAAGTTTTGGAATATATCCTTTATATTTTTCACGAAAATCTGTTCAGAGCTTGAAGTAAAGTATCACTTCCGGTTTATCAATTTTAGAAAAAAGCTAACATGTCATTCTCATTAATATAAAAATCTTAAATACCAAATTTGAAAAGTTTTGGAATATATTATAATATATTTTTTTACGAAAATCTGTTGAGAGCTTCAAGTAAAGTATTACTTCCGGATTATCAATTTTAGCCAAAATTTAATATGTTGTTTCTCTTTATATAAAAGTCTTAAATACTAAATTTGACAAGTTTTGAAGTATACCATAATATATTTTTCACGACAATCTGTTCAGAGCTACAAGTAAAGTATCACTTCTGGTTTATTAATTTTATCCAAAATCTAATATGTTGTTCCCCTTGATATAAAAGTTTTAAATACTAAAATTGAAAAGTTTTGGATTAGATTTTAATACAATTTTTCATTAAATACTGTTATGGGCTTTAAGTAAAGAGTCACTTCCAGTTATCCAATTTTACCCAAAATCTAATCAACTCTTTATATGAATGCGGAAAGCTTAAATACGGGAAATAGAAATATTTGGAGGTTATCGTGGACGAAAAAAAACATCACACACACACACACACACACACACACACACACACACACACACACACACACACACACACACACACACACATCTTTTGGTTTTGATGACGTCTTCATTTTTTAATTTTATTGTATTTTGTAACTTTCATTAAAAATTATATAAGGGAAAACAATTGAGTGCACAGATTTTTACAAATTAGTATATATTTGAACTACACCATATTTTAAATATTCCAAACCTATCAATTTGTATAATTTAGTATCGCGGTGTAATTAACAATTAAATAATTATATGTTTTCCATTAAACGGATTAAAAATTAAAAAGTCATGTCCCTCTGGATTACAGTGTAAATGAAAACAAACTTTTGTTTGCACTGTTTAAAATTACTCATACATATGTTCGGAAATAAGATAAATATTGTATCTAATTTGAAATTAATTCCAGCGGGTTTTACAGTGTTATAAAACATGAAAATGTTTGGAAAATTCATTAAAGTTAGCCAAGAACAACTGCTCAGTACATCGTAAAGTTGCAAGCGATATGCATTATGCATCTTTTATTACTTGATTTTAAATTTTTATTTCTTGACGCAAAGTTTCATTTACTTGGTTTACTATATGACATAAATTATAAGGACAGTGAAATTAGAAGAATAAAGTTATAACTCTTCCAGTGCAGTGGAGTGTCTCGTGTATATAAAACGATGCTTCAATTTCCGTTTACGATGAAAAGTATCCAACTGAAGTTACATTTTTCATATCTCGAGATCAAGTAAATAAATTTCGAAATGGGTTATTCTTTTAAGTTACGATATGCAATCATATTTGTCCAAATATTATTTCTTTATTTTAAATCGTAAAATAAGAACTGTACATAAATCTAGATCCTGCAAGATTTTTAAATAAATAAAATGAAATAAACCTTAGTATATATCTTAACTAGTATAATCTTATATCTCATGATATTTGAAGATGATATGAGTTATTTAAAATTTGAGTTGAGCTGTCCAATTATATGGTTTTAATAAAAATTTGTATAATATGTAAGTCATTTCCTTTCATACGAGGGTTGCTCTGTTAATAGATAGTACCAGGCCATGGAAGCACAGTTGGCTAGAAACAATTGCAAAAATTGAATGACGCATTAGTTGACATTCGTTATCCACAATTGTCAAACGTTCCTTGTGAAACGTAGTTAATTTTGTAAGTTAAGTAGTTTTGCATTTTTAATTCAGTTAAAATGAGCATTCCGTGAACTGCTTTACAGCTATGATTTTCTATGACTATGAAAGATAGTTAGGATACCAGCAAAGCCATGAAAATTTGATAGCAGTTTTTGGCGATGCTGACCTTTCATTATTCGCTGTTAGTCATTGATTCCGCGAATTTCAACGAGGGTGAGAGCTGCTAGAATACGAAGCAAGACCTGAAAGTCTTGCGGATGCTGCCTGTTCAGAAAATGTGGATCGTGTGGCAAGCTTGATTCAGTCCAATCGAAATATTACTTATAGGGAGATTCAGTAGGAAGTGAAGATTGGATCCTTAGCGGTGAATACCATTTTGCATAAACATCTTGATGAAAGAAAGCTAGCAAGCCGTTGAATACTGCATTTGCTCACAGAAAGTCAAAAACAGTATACTAGTGTAAATTTATGATGCAAAAATTTGACGGAGGAGCTTCCAAGCAGGTGGAATACATTGTAACAGGCGACGAATCCTGGGTATACAGTTGAAACTAAACAGCAGTCTAGTGTTTGGGTACTCGAAGATGAAGACTTGCCCACAAAAGTAATTCGTGGAAGAAGCGTCAATAAGAAAATGATTACTGTTTTTTTTTCGCCGAAGTGGTCCTGTTGCTTTTATTCCACTTGAGGATTGCAGAACTGTTAATTCTGAATGGTACTGCGAAGTAGCTTTACCACAGATGCAAAATTACAAACAGGTCGCCAAAAAAACGCTTTGCGTAACATCTTAGTCCATCATGACAACGCATTCTTTAACACTGCTGCCAGAACATTGGATTTTTTGAATTCGGGAGTTCAAATGGTAACTCATCCTCCGTATAGCCCAGATCTGGCGCCCTGCGATTTTTTTTTTGTTTCCAACTGCTAAAAGAATGGTGCGAGGTAAAAGATTTTCCAGCGCAAATGCAAGAGTTACAAAATTTCAAAGAATTTTCAAGAACCTTTTAGAAAAAGAATTTTCTGAATGTTTTAAAAAATGGTTTCAAAGAATGCACAAGTGTATTAGTCTGAATGGAGAATATTTTGAAAAACAATAAAGATTTTTTGCTTTAAAAATGCAACAGTCTTTTAAGAACTAACAATTTGCAGCACAACCCTCGTATCTGAATTAGAAAGAGTATTTTGCATCATCCATTATAATGACTATATTGTTTGAAAAATGTCGACGCCTAAGAGCTCTGTAGCACGTCGGTATTCTTTCTAATTTTGGCTAGTTCCTACTCACAGTTCTGTGTGATATGCGGAATGTACAACATAATTCCTTGGAAGATGTTCCAATTTTGTTTGTCATAGTCTTTACCATTCTAAGAGTATTTGCAGCAGTCAAAACCTGAGCCCGATCCTTTTAGAAAAATTAAAATACCTATGTAATACCATCGATCTTCTATATAGTGTACAATCAATGGTAATACCTTCATCACAATATATTATGGCTTGAAATATTGTGCTAACGCTAATTTCAGTTTATTCAAATGTTTACAATAATATATCGTTTGGTCATTTGTTCAACTAAATTTGTAAAAACCTTTTTCTACAGTCAATATACAAAGTAGGCATTTGCGCTTGCATTTGTCAACGCAAAACGTCATTTTGTTGCTTATACGCAACCAAACAAAACACGCTCATTCTCCCAATTTTTAACTGTAAATCAAACATTCATTAAACAACAAACCAGTGACAGTAAATAAACAATATTCATTTTTTTGTTGTCCTGTAACAGATATACCCTAAAACTTGTAAATAAGAATTGGTTTCTACACGCACGTCAATAGCCTCTCAATCAATGTACCATTTTACGCTCTTAATACACAAATAACTATTTTTTACGGTCGTTAAAAAGTATACTTTTTGAACATTATTGGCTTAGAGTAGGTACTTTGAAACCTCAACTAGTTGCAGCTCTCGCTTCCTTCGAGCGGAAATCTCTGGCTTCGATCTGCAAATAGCTACTTTCAACCCTTGCTATGGTATGACTAGCGAATGAAAGTTGACGTTTAAATTATTTTATAGATGTGGTTTCTTTTCAAACTCTAGAGACGAATAGAATTGTATGAAATATTCAGGTATGAAATTTTTGCATGAACCCATTTAAATACTGGACTAGGAAAGTACAGAAATACATTACTATATCTGGCTGAAAATAGATGGCTGACTGGGGTAACTGAATATCAAAACAGGGGTGCGTTTAAAATATTTTAAACATTTTTCGTTTATACAAAATATTTTGATTTTTAAACTATTTAGTTTGACAATTCTATGATATAGGATTGTTATTAATTTCCTCTAACAATAATTCCGACTCGAGGGTTGCTTACACCTGAAACGAACGAACTAAAATTTGCGGTATTAATTTTTTTAAATACATCCCTGAATCCTAGCTAAGGTCATTTTAAATGCCTCCTGGTATTGAGTACAATTCTAATCTTTTGTAACGGAATACATAAGGGTTAGTTTCCTTTCAAATCAAATATAGCAATTTTTTTCAAAAGAAACCACATCTATTAAATAGTTTAAACGTCAACTTTTATTTGCTAGTCGTACTATATACGAATAACTATTACTTAATTTTAACTTGTACGAAATTGGTCAAGAATTTATTGATAAAAACTAGTTAAAAAAATCTGATGTCGACACCACACGACTTCCTTGTACGCAAGACGAATATGAAGATGAAGTATAAACTCAATTATAAAATTGCACGTATTTGACGTAATTTGACATTAACATCTATTTTTTATTTTTTTGTTATTTTTTGTTCTAATCCATAGCAAGCTTCTTTACAAAAACCAAAAAGTATATAAGTTTTAAATTTACATATCTCGCTTATACAAAGGGCTAATTTAATAATACTTGATGTGCTAGACGCAGAATTTAATTCTCTAAAACTCTTATTTGAAGCATTTATTTTTAAAATCAAAATGAAACCATTTTATTCAAAAAAACTGTTAACAACTTCAGGTAATATATCACTTCCGGTTAGCCTGTTTTAACCAAATTCTGCTATGTTATTCCAATTGATATAAAAGTCTTATATACTAAATTTGAAAAGTTTTGGATTATATTTTAATATAGTTTTTCATTAAAATTTATTATAGGCTTCAAATAAAGTACCTTTTCTGGAAATTATGTAATGACCAAAAAGGGAGGTGCACAACTAGATGTTATAGAAGTCCTAAATACAAAATTTCAACTTTCTACGGCTTACCGTTTTTGAGTTATGCGAGATACGTACGTACGTACGTACGTACAGACGTCACGACGAAATTAGTCTGAGTGGATTCAGGGATGGCCAAAATGGATATTTCCGTTGAAATCTGGAAACCGAAATTTTTCGCGAATACAATACTTCCTTTACTTTGTACAAGGAAGTAAAAATAATAAAAATGCATTTATTTGTTTTCACCGGTGACTTAAGAAATTCATTTGATAAACAAGTAACTAGTGTTACATACGTTCTAGTGTTATGTGATTTAAATCTCCTCCTTTTCATTTTACCCTTCAACCTGAGTACCTTGGAAAGTAATTCAGCGTAGTTTCTTTACTGGTTATAATCTCTATCTATCCAATATGCTCCTGACTAGGAGAAAAAGAAGAAAAATAGTTTAATAAAGTACAATTTTAATTATGCCGAAGATAAAAGGAAACGAAACTTTTTTGATATTTAATTTGATTTAAACCAGATGAACATTGTTCTGAATGAAGAAATTTGTCAAACTTCAATGCTGAATAAATTAAATCGCTTGCAATATTAATTTCCTGAAAACCGAAGAAAAAACCATCTTTTCATCTAAGGAATTAAAATTCCATTCTCCGGTCGGCTTAGAATTACAAATCGTTCACCTCAAGTCGGGCGTTCTCGCACCCCTCGAATATAAATCGTCTCGAACAATCCAACACCCGTTACTTCTCCAATAAAGTCTTAATTCCGAACACGGCAAGATTAAAACTTCAGCGACAAATATCCTGAGCTTTACAATCCGTTTATTATCCACACGAGAACAAACAAAACCCTTGCGCAAATTAAGATTCTTTAACTTTTAATTAAAGCCATTATTTCCTACGCGGTTGTTAAACGAAAGAAATTACAGCCGTCGCCATTTTTACTAAATACCTCGCGTAAGTACGTGTTCATAACGGGGCTGTTTTTTAGCCGTTAATTCTGGTCATTCGAGGGGACGACGTCAGTCCATAGCAGCGGTTCTCAAACTTTTAGGATCCGCGTACCACACCACCTAAGAATATTCGAATTTTTCCGTACCACTCTTTTATAAAAAAATCCCGCATCATAATAAAGTATTTAGTTGATACGAATTTTAATTAGATAAATTAATGGAATGTAAGAGATACTGCAAAATCGAAAAACAAAATATGTACCAAATTTGTAAAATGGTGCATAGTGCTCAAAAACTTCCCACTAATGAACGCTTGCTGATTTATATATATATATATATATATATATATATATATATATATATATATATATATATATATATATATCAATTGATTTCCACGTCATCAATTTCTGATGCAAGAATTACAAAACTTTTATCTAGCATCTTTGTCGTACATACATGGCATATATTAGACTTTTATTCGCTATCTCATTATCGTCAGTTTTTCAGAGGGGTATAAGCTATCTCCGTCTGGCTTCGATAATAATTTGTGCATCGTATATTATAATAATAATAATAATAATAATAATAATAATAATAATAATAATAATAATAATAATAATAATAATAATAATAATAATAATAATAATAATAATAATAATAATAATAATAATAATAATAATAATAATAATAATAATAATAATAATAATAATAATAATAATAATAATAATAATAATAATAATAATAATAATAATAATAATAATAATAATAATAATAATAATAATAATAATAATAATAATAATAATAATAATAATAATAATAATAATAATAATAATAATAATAATAATAATAATAATAATAATAATAATAATAATAATAATAATAATAATAATAATAATAATAATAATAATAATAATAATAATAATAATAATAATAATAATAATAATAATAATAATAATAATAATAATAATAATAATAATAATAATAATAATAATAATAATAATAATAATAATAATAATAATAATAATAATAATAATAATAATAATAATAATAATAATAATAATAATAATAATAATAATAATAATAATAATAATAATAATAATAATAATAATAATAATAATAATAATAATAATAATAATAATAATAATAATAATAATAATAATAATAATAATAATAATAATAATAATAATAATAATAATAATAATAATAATAATAATAATAATAATAATAATAATAATAATAATAATAATAATAATAATAATAATAATAATAATAATAATAATAATAATAATAATAATAATAATAATAATAATAATAATAATAATAATAATAATAATAATAATAATAATAATAATAATAATAATAATAATAATAATAATAATAATAATAATAATAATAATAATAATAATAATAATAATAATAATAATAATAATAATAATAATAATAATAATAATAATAATAATAATAATAATAATAATAATAATAATAATAATAATAATAATAATAATAATAATAATAATAATAATAATAATAATAATAATAATAATAATAATAATAATAATAATAATAATAATAATAATAATAATAATAATAATAATAATAATAATAATAATAATAATAATAATAATAATAATAATAATAATAATAATAATAATAATAATAATAATAATAATAATAATAATAATAATAATAATAATAATAATAATAATAATAATAATAATAATAATAATAATAATAATAATAATAATAATAATAATAATAATAATAATAATAATAATAATAATAATAATAATAATAATAATAATAATAATAATAATAATAATAATAATAATAATAATAATAATAATAATAATAATAATAATAATAATAATAATAATAATAATAATAATAATAATAATAATAATAATAATAATAATAATAATAATAATAATAATAATAATAATAATAATAATAATAATAATAATAATAATAATAATAATAATAATAATAATAATAATAATAATAATAATAATAATAATAATAATAATAATAATAATAATAATAATAATAATAATAATAATAATAATAATAATAATAATAATAATAATAATAATAATAATAATAATAATAATAATAATAATAATAATAATAATAATAATAATAATAATAATAATAATAATAATAATAATAATAATAATAATAATAATAATAATAATAATAATAATAATAATAATAATAATAATAATAATAATAATAATAATAATAATAATAATAATAATAATAATAATAATAATAATAATAATAATAATAATAATAATAATAATAATAATAATAATAATAATAATAATAATAATAATAATAATAATAATAATAATAATAATAATAATAATAATAATAATAATAATAATAATAATAATAATAATAATAATAATAATAATAATAATAATAATAATAATAATAATAATAATAATAATAATAATAATAATAATAATAATAATAATAATAATAATAATAATAATAATAATAATAATAATAATAATAATAATAATAATAATAATAATAATAATAATAATAATAATAATAATAATAATAATAATAATAATAATAATAATAATAATAATAATAATAATAATAATAATAATAATAATAATAATAATAATAATAATAATAATAATAATAATAATAATAATAATAATAATAATAATAATAATAATAATAATAATAATAATAATAATAATAATAATAATAATAATAATAATAATAATAATAATAATAATAATAATAATAATAATAATAATAATAATAATAATAATAATAATAATAATAATAATAATAATAATAATAATAATAATAATAATAATAATAATAATAATAATAATAATAATAATAATAATAATAATAATAATAATAATAATAATAATAATAATAATAATAATAATAATAATAATAATAATAATAATAATAATAATAATAATAATAATAATAATAATAATAATAATAATAATAATAATAATAATAATAATAATAATAATAATAATAATAATAATAATAATAATAATAATAATAATAATAATAATAATAATAATAATAATAATAATAATAATAATAATAATAATAATAATAATAATAATAATAATAATAATAATAATAATAATAATAATAATAATAATAATAATAATAATAATAATAATAATAATAATAATAATAATAATAATAATAATAATAATAATAATAATAATAATAATAATAATAATAATAATAATAATAATAATAATAATAATAATAATAATAATAATAATAATAATAATAATAATAATAATAATAATAATAATAATAATAATAATAATAATAATAATAATAATAATAATAATAATAATAATAATAATAATAATAATAATAATAATAATAATAATAATAATAATAATAATAATAATAATAATAATAATAATAATAATAATAATAATAATAATAATAATAATAATAATAATAATAATAATAATAATAATAATAATAATAATAATAATAATAATAATAATAATAATAATAATAATAATAATAATAATAATAATAATAATAATAATAATAATAATAATAATAATAATAATAATAATAATAATAATAATAATAATAATAATAATAATAATAATAATAATAATAATAATAATAATAATAATAATAATAATAATAATAATAATAATAATAATAATAATAATAATAATAATAATAATAATAATAATAATAATAATAATAATAATAATAATAATAATAATAATAATAATAATAATAATAATAATAATAATAATAATAATAATAATAATAATAATAATAATAATAATAATAATAATAATAATAATAATAATAATAATAATAATAATAATAATAATAATAATAATAATAATAATAATAATAATAATAATAATAATAATAATAATAATAATAATAATAATAATAATAATAATAATAATAATAATAATAATAATAATAATAATAATAATAATAATAATAATAATAATAATAATAATAATAATAATAATAATAATAATAATAATAATAATAATAATAATAATAATAATAATAATAATAATAATAATAATAATAATAATAATAATAATAATAATAATAATAATAATAATAATAATAATAATAATAATAATAATAATAATAATAATAATAATAATAATAATAATAATAATAATAATAATAATAATAATAATAATAATAATAATAATAATAATAATAATAATAATAATAATAATAATAATAATAATAATAATAATAATAATAATAATAATAATAATAATAATAATAATAATAATAATAATAATAATAATAATAATAATAATAATAATAATAATAATAATAATAATAATAATAATAATAATAATAATAATAATAATAATAATAATAATAATAATAATAATAATAATAATAATAATAATAATAATAATAATAATAATAATAATAATAATAATAATAATAATAATAATAATAATAATAATAATAATAATAATAATAATAATAATAATAATAATAATAATAATAATAATAATAATAATAATAATAATAATAATAATAATAATAATAATAATAATAATAATAATAATAATAATAATAATAATAATAATAATAATAATAATAATAATAATAATAATAATAATAATAATAATAATAATAATAATAATAATAATAATAATAATAATAATAATAATAATAATAATAATAATAATAATAATAATAATAATAATAATAATAATAATAATAATAATAATAATAATAATAATAATAATAATAATAATAATAATAATAATAATAATAATAATAATAATAATAATAATAATAATAATAATAATAATAATAATAATAATAATAATAATAATAATAATAATAATAATAATAATAATAATAATAATAATAATAATAATAATAATAATAATAATAATAATAATAATAATAATAATAATAATAATAATAATAATAATAATAATAATAATAATAATAATAATAATAATAATAATAATAATAATAATAATAATAATAATAATAATAATAATAATAATAATAATAATAATAATAATAATAATAATAATAATAATAATAATAATAATAATAATAATAATAATAATAATAATAATAATAATAATAATAATAATAATAATAATAATAATAATAATAATAATAATAATAATAATAATAATAATAATAATAATAATAATAATAATAATAATAATAATAATAATAATAATAATAATAATAATAATAATAATAATAATAATAATAATAATAATAATAATAATAATAATAATAATAATAATAATAATAATAATAATAATAATAATAATAATAATAATAATAATAATAATAATAATAATAATAATAATAATAATAATAATAATAATAATAATAATAATAATAATAATAATAATAATAATAATAATAATAATAATAATAATAATAATAATAATAATAATAATAATAATAATAATAATAATAATAATAATAATAATAATAATAATAATAATAATAATAATAATAATAATAATAATAATAATAATAATAATAATAATAATAATAATAATAATAATAATAATAATAATAATAATAATAATAATAATAATAATAATAATAATAATAATAATAATAATAATAATAATAATAATAATAATAATAATAATAATAATAATAATAATAATAATAATAATAATAATAATAATAATAATAATAATAATAATAATAATAATAATAATAATAATAATAATAATAATAATAATAATAATAATAATAATAATAATAATAATAATAATAATAATAATAATAATAATAATAATAATAATAATAATAATAATAATAATAATAATAATAATAATAATAATAATAATAATAATAATAATAATAATAATAATAATAATAATAATAATAATAATAATAATAATAATAATAATAATAATAATAATAATAATAATAATAATAATAATAATAATAATAATAATAATAATAATAATAATAATAATAATAATAATAATAATAATAATAATAATAATAATAATAATAATAATAATAATAATAATAATAATAATAATAATAATAATAATAATAATAATAATAATAATAATAATAATAATAATAATAATAATAATAATAATAATAATAATAATAATAATAATAATAATAATAATAATAATAATAATAATAATAATAATAATAATAATAATAATAATAATAATAATAATAATAATAATAATAATAATAATAATAATAATAATAATAATAATAATAATAATAATAATAATAATAATAATAATAATAATAATAATAATAATAATAATAATAATAATAATAATAATAATAATAATAATAATAATAATAATAATAATAATAATAATAATAATAATAATAATAATAATAATAATAATAATAATAATAATAATAATAATAATAATAATAATAATAATAATAATAATAATAATAATAATAATAATAATAATAATAATAATAATAATAATAATAATAATAATAATAATAATAATAATAATAATAATAATAATAATAATAATAATAATAATAATAATAATAATAATAATAATAATAATAATAATAATAATAATAATAATAATAATAATAATAATAATAATAATAATAATAATAATAATAATAATAATAATAATAATAATAATAATAATAATAATAATAATAATAATAATAATAATAATAATAATAATAATAATAATAATAATAATAATAATAATAATAATAATAATAATAATAATAATAATAATAATAATAATAATAATAATAATAATAATAATAATAATAATAATAATAATAATAATAATAATAATAATAATAATAATAATAATAATAATAATAATAATAATAATAATAATAATAATAATAATAATAATAATAATAATAATAATAATAATAATAATAATAATAATAATAATAATAATAATAATAATAATAATAATAATAATAATAATAATAATAATAATAATAATAATAATAATAATAATAATAATAATAATAATAATAATAATAATAATAATAATAATAATAATAATAATAATAATAATAATAATAATAATAATAATAATAATAATAATAATAATAATAATAATAATAATAATAATAATAATAATAATAATAATAATATAATAATATAACTTTATTGACCACAGTCAACGGCAGGGTTCAGCCAAAGGCTGCTCTTCCACCCAACCAGTACATTAAATTACAAAAAAAAAAATAGGAAAAAGTCAACATGAGTACATAGCATGAAAACATAGCATAGTATGCCAAAAAGCAGATAAATAGGGTTAATTTGTTTACATTATAATAATATATTGAAAATAATTACTAATTTAAACAGAACAATTTTTTTACATGAGTTTTGAAAGAGTGTAAAGAAAGAGATTTTAATTCACTTGGAAGATTGTTAAACAATTTGGGTGCAAGGTAAGAAAACGCATTTTTCGATTTATTTTTTTTTATATGAAGGTACGATATACGAATTCTTATCACGTAATTGATAATGCTGTTCTTTTAATTTAAGTTTTTCACGTAGATAAGAAGGGCAACCTGTTAGTATGATCTTGTGGATTTGACAAAGATAGAATATCTTCACACGTTCATCAATATTGTGCATTTTGCTATTGCAAAGACGGTGTTGCTAAGATTTACGACAATTATTGCAATATATTGCTTTTGGACAATAAAAAGAGGTATACTTTTTCCATTATACTTATATCGTATTTATTCAATTGTTTATTATTTCTAAATAACTATTTTTATTTCGAATTGACACAATATAGGTCGTACTATTAGTTTTTACCAGTTTTAATTTTGATATTACATCATAATTATTCAATTCCGAAATAAGTAAGTATCACTTCGGATTTTGGTGAATAATAATAGTGGGTATGTTAGCGGACAACAAAATGATTGCAAATAAAATATTGAAAATGTCAAATACGACAATGTCCTGTCATTCTTTATCTTATATCAAACTAGAAAATTAAATCCCTATAACAAAACTATGGTAACAATATGACGTCATCAATTCCCTCCCACCCCTGGCGATTCGAACAATATTTACTATTGATGACGTGGGGATCAAGTCGTGGAAACGGACTTTATATATATATATATATATATATATATATATATATATATATATATATATATATATATATATATATATATATATACGAGGGGGTGTTGATAAATACTTAGCCTACCATATAAAACGCCACAATAATTCAAAACAAAATTTTATTTATTCAACATAATCTCCTTTAAGACTTACACATTTAACACAACGTTTATAAAATAATTGTAAACCATCTAAAAAAAAAATTCTTTGTCTTGGTCTGCAAACCACTCCTCAGCGGCATGTATGGCTTCATCATTCCACTCTTTCGATTGCTCTTTAGTCTCTGGGTCATAATGATGAATCCACGTTTCATCCATAGTAACAAGCCGATCCAAAAATGTTGAGGAGTCTGCTTCAAAACGACGGCAAATTTCCTTCGACGTTGTCAAACGAAAACGCTTCTGATCAGCATTCAAGCATCTTGGAATCCATTTGGCCGAAAGTTTTCTCATATCCAAGTCGTGATGAACAATATGAAATACACGTTCATAGGAAATGTTCAATGCTTCCGCTATACGTTTCAGCCCAATTCGTCGATCTGCTAAAATCATATCATGGACAGAATCAATGTTTTCCGAAGTGGTCACAGAAATTGGTCTTCCAGCGCGGTGCTCATCTTTAACATCTGATCTTCCTCTCTTAAATTCCGCAACCCAGTTTTTAATAGTTGCATATGAAGGACACTGATCACCTAAAGTGTCTGTTATATCAGCAAAAATTTCTTTGCCGGATAATCCTTTCAAAAATAAATATTTAATAACTGACCGCAACTCAACTTTTTCAAATTCTAGCTTTTTCGCAAACATGCCGTTTTCAAAAATTCACAGTTTAATCACCGTTCAACTTATAGATGTCAAACTTTGTCAACTTATTTATAAAACATCATAGTTGTAACCATAACAACCATATTCACTTTCAGATATTGGAACCATCCAAGGCTAACTATATATCAATACCCCCTCGTATATATATATATATATATATATATATATATATATATATATATATATATATATATATATGCACTCATGACGAACAAGCGTTCGACACCAATTTGGTTGTTTGTGCTATTAAGCACTAACGAAGTACAAATGTTTGACACCAATTTGGTCGTTTGTTCTGTATGGTGTTGCTAACTTCACGGACCTCCTGGACACCCTTCGCGTACCACATGTTGAGAACCGCTGGCCTATAGGGAAAGCGATCCCACGCCCATTCAATCGTCGTTTCAGATTAATTAAGAAAATTTACGTCATGAAAGGAACGAATATTTTAGCACCAATGTTTTTTATTGCCTTGTTCGTGCATTATTGTGCTAAATAATGTCGTTTCATTCGATTTCGTTGAGTTTAATGTCTGTAAAGATTCATAAAAACTTTGTTATTTTCTAAGAGAATAATTTGTCGCTTATTCGAAATTTAATGTAATAATGATGGAGGGGAAAGTGTCAAATCGACAATGATCGAAGGATAACAAAAAAGTTTTTATTGTCAATTTAATGATATTTCTAGGTTATAAAATTTTTACTTTCTCTTCATTTCTTTTATATCTTTTTAAAGATTCATAAAAACTTTGTTATTTTCTAAGAGAATAATTTGTCGCTTATTCGAAATTTAATGTAATAATGATGGAGGGGAAAGTGTCAAATCGACAATGATCGAAGGATAACAAAAAAGTTTTTATTGTCAATTTAATGATATTTCTAGGTTATAAAATTTTTACTTTCTCTTCATTTCTTTTATATCTTTTATGTTTCAAAAAAATATACGCAAATTTTTTCAAAAAAACTACCTAACAGTGTTACAAAAATAGTTTCAAATATTAATTTTTAACAATTTATACCATTTCCATTATCAAAAAATCTGATGTGGCCAGCACATTACCTTCCGTCAGTTATATGAGGCATTTACGAAAATTCTACCGGTGAATTGTTACCGGTAAATAGCTGTTTATCAGGTTATAGCTACCGGAATCGATATTTTAAGAACGCAAGTTGTTTTATTATTTATTTTTTTCTTTATAACTTTATAACTCTATATCCATTTAATATGAAGTATAAAATCGTATAGAGAATACAATGTTCTGTAATATTTATAATAACATTAAATGTGAAAAATGATATTTAACATCGTTTTTTCAAGAAAAACTGTTAAAATCTTCAAATGAGGGTACTTCCGGTTGACCAATTATAACCAAAATCTAATCAGCTCTTCATATGGATGCAACGAAGAGGAATACGAAAGAATTATAATTTTTGGAATTGTAGCATTAGAGTTATCGTAAACGAAAATTTTGTTACACACACACACACACGCGCGCGCACCCACACACATACAGGCATCATCGTAAAAATAGTAAAATCGTATTCTAGGGACCTTAAAACGTGCTTATTCATTAAAAACTCACCACCGAATTTTTTGACCGAAGACAATACCTTCCTTCCCTGAAGGTAAAAATGTAAGGATAACAAATTATAACATTTTACCGATTGGCATTAAAAGTACTATTTTATTGACATTTATACAATAAAATCATTCGTATTTGTTTTTACATAAAGAACTTGATAACAATGACGATGACGATGGAAATAATATTTAAAATACGAGTTTCCAAGGAAGTTTGCTTGGGTTTTGATTGAGCTGTGTTAGTTTAATTTTAAATTTAGAAGTTTGGTTTCCACTTTTAATTAAAATGAATACTTTGACCGCGTGCGTTTTATGGTTAATAGGACTAAAATCCATGGTTCACGGAAAACGCAAGTTTAAATTAGTGTAGGTATCACAGTTCAAGAAAACAGATTTTGTGGAAAGAAAAAATCATAGGGAAGACCCAGGACATCTAATGATGCAGTTCAGTTAATATGTCAATTACGAATCCGATCCTCAAAGAAATTTATTGGTCATAGCCTACAATAAAGGTTCCCAAAATCAACAGTACACATGTCACGAGAAGAAGATAGAAGTTACAGTCTTAAAAAAATTAACTATTTCAACAATTGAACAAGTATTCCTTACGAAGTCTTTTAGGCTTCCAGATATTTTTAATTTTTATTGCTTTGATGGAATTTTTTTTTTCTCTATTAGATATCTGCTTCTCGGTATACGTGATTCGAGGTAGTTAACTTCATATAACTGGTTCGATTAGTTTGATGTTAGTCATCAGTTTGCATCGAATAAGATCTTTTTATATTACCTCGGACTTCTAAATAGAAGGCGTTGTAGATTATTTTGGTTTTACATCCTTGTACATAGTAAAGGAAGTATTGTAACCGCGAAAAATTTCGGTTTTAGATTTCAACGGAAATATCCATTTTCACCATCCCTGAATCTATTTTGATTAATTTCGTCGTGACGTCTGTTGTGTACGTACGTATCTCGCATAACTCAAAAACGGTAAGCCGTAGAAAGTTGAAATTTTGTATATAGGACTGCTATAACATTTACTTGTGCACCTCCCTTTTTGGTCATTACATAATTATTAGAAGTGGTACTTTACTTGAAGCCTATAATAAAGTTGAATGAAAAACTTTTAAAATATAATCCAAAACTTTTCAAATATGGTATATAAGACTTTCATGTCAATGAGAATAACATAGTACATTTTGGTTAAAATGGGCTAACCAGGAGTTATATATTAGTTGAAGTTGTTAACAGATTTTCTTGAATAAAATGGTTTTATTTTGATTTTAGAAATAAATGCTTCAAATAATAGTTTTAGAGAATTAAATTCTGCGTCTAGCACATCCAATATTATTAAATTAGCCCCAGATATGTAAATTAAAAATTTTATACTTTATGGTTTTTGTACTTGGCATGGATTAGGACAAAAAAGTACAAAAAATAAATGTTTAACTGGATTTGACATATTTTAATGAAGGATTGTATTCAGATAATCATAATTGAAGGATAAATACATGGCGGACGGGGAGATGAAAATTTGGAATGTTAACAGATATCAAGGAGAGAGAGAATTACATAGAGCTGAAGAGAGAAGTACAGGTGTAGAGTCCGTTCGTTGTAAGAATATGCCAGGCACGTCATGAATACGCCAATATTTTGTGGCTGCGTAGTAGCCAAAATTAGCACCTCCTCTTAGCAACCAGCAACGCTGCATAGCAACGAGACGCTAAATTTATTCTATTAGCCACGCCACTGTTTATTGATGAGCGTGTCTAAAATATCCTCGCGCATACGAATGATGACGTCCTGGACATATTTTTACAGCGAACGGACTCTAATAATAATGACAATAATGGTATATTAAACTGTGTTGATTCAAACCTGTCTCCCTTCTTCTTGTGTAAACAGCTAATTATAAGAAGGTTGTATTGTAAAGTATATCATCGATTGATAAATTTAATTAAAAAATTGCAAAACAAAACTCGAAGCATTGACCCATTCATCTGAAACAATTTTATCACATTCAGCCCAATATCTTCATTTAATTTCATTCTTCTGAAATTCTTTGATTTTAATTAAAACGTAAAATAACAAACCGTTTAAAATAAAGCAAAAAAATCAATTCTATTGGAATTGCTTAAAATATCTGGTCACACACCAGTAGCTCTTCTGGTGCATCGAACGTTGAATAACAAAGACGCATCGAGTCAACGTCCACGTCTCTGATTCTGACAGTCGGGCGAGGAGAACAAAAGCGGATCGCGGCGTCGAGACGCTTGGTATCAACGCCAACAGACGCTGTGGTTTGCATGAGTGTGGTGCTAAGTTCGGATAGTTTATTAGAAGGTTACAGAGAGTGTAATATTTAGACAGCTTGTGCCCTGACACTTTTAGAGTGTATTTAATTTAGAGGGTGCGGGTTACCCCATGTGATACTTGAACACAACAGGGGTGAATTGAATAAATTTAGAAGGAATGTTTTGAGGGGTGGGAATTTATATAAGGAGCTAATTTAATTAAAAGTGAACGTTGAATTTATTTGATGGCTATCTTTGGAAATTTAGTTTGACTTTTAAATTTCAATTAGTTTGGAGGAGAAACAATTTTTCACCCATGTCGGAACAAGAGAACCCGTCAGCAGATAATGAATAAAAAAATAAGGAAAACACTTTTGAATAGTGCGAGTGTAATAATAAAACTTATACTTAAAAGAATTAGAGAATTTCAATATCAGAAATCCGGAAAACAAAATTGAAATAATAAGTTATATAGCATTTACTAAGCAGTGTATTATTTTACTTCAGGCGTATAATAATTTACTACTTACTTTAAATTTTGAACTGCCAAACGGAAAAAATTAATATACAAGGGGTTTAGGATAGGTAATGTGTCTAACATGGAAATATGAGATACGAAATCTGTTAATTAGACAAAAGTTGCCCCATTAGGTCATTTTTGCGGTGTGTTGTTATTCCGAAAAAGTCCATACATTACTATACTGAAAATGAATAAGCAGAAGACTCACGTCATCGACCTGAAAAAAAACCTTATAAAACGAAATATAACTTATAGAAATTATTGGGTGTTATTTATTTTTAAAAAAAAGGAATAAAAAATACTAGTATTAAGAAACGTATATATTAATGAAATTTACCTTCATATCCAAGTCAATCCTTATTCCTTTTAGGGAATATAAAATTATTTGAAATAAATGCAGTTAATTTTCGTATCATAACGGTAGCACTACTGACAATGTCCAAGTTTACATTGAATTTAAAATCGATCAAATATCGATCCTGTCCCTGTCACTTGATTGTCAGTGATCGTCAACTCATCTCATCCAGGCAAAAGTGACTTGAATTAATATAAATGATTGTATTATTGTTTTTTAAAAATATATTGAACTGTCACTTTGCTGTCAATAAAATATATAAAAAAACCGTTTTATTTTCTTCTGAATTTAGTATTTTGTGAGTTGTGTTTACGCTAGAGAATTACTGCAGTGCCCAATTGCCGGATAAGCTGACTAGGCTGCAGCCTAGGGCGCACAGATTTTGGGGGCGCACAATTTTCTCGTCTCATTATAGTTTTTGGGGTGCTTTCATTTGGTTAGAGCTAAGACGACTTAAACCAGGCCCTGAATATTATTGGTTTGTTTTAATAAATATTACAAAATAATCCATCTGCAGTCATGCCAAAAGCTTTAACAAAGCAATCGCAGAAGCAAATAACGAATGTCGTGAACTACTTCGAACGGGAACTGGCCAACGGTGGGCCTTTGATTCCGTTAAAAGCCGCTCGAGAGGTAATTTTTTTCAAACATTAAATATATAAAAGAAAATGATTATTTTCAAAAATAGTTTAGTTTTGTTATTAATTATTTTAATTACTTACATGCATGTATTGTATACAGTAAGTTATGCAACACGCATTGCATTTTCTAGAATAAATTAGGACCCCATGTAAACGTAGTAACAAGTGACGTCATTATCTAGTAATATTTATTGATGACGTGAGTCTTCTGCTTATTCATTTTCAGTATAGATATAAAATAAAAAATCTGATGTGACCAATACATTACTTTCCGTCAGTTCTATGTATTTTGTATAACTGTCATACATAAATTTCGTTGCAAAAGATTATATTTCTTGTACATTACCTAAAGGCAGTTATATGTATTTTATACAAATTCCATACAGAAAGTTTGTAGCAAAAGATCCTATATTTCCAGTAAAATTATAACACATACATACTGTCAACTGCACTTATCACTGACACCTTTCAATCAGAATTTTCTTAATATAGCAACTGTTTCCAGAGTTATAGCATAGCTGGCTAATATATGATATTTAATCTATATCCATTTAATATGATGTATAAGATGCATTCAAATCGTATAGAGAATAAAATATGCTTTAATATTTATAATAACATCAAATGTGATAAAATGATATTTAACATCGTTTTTTCAAGAAAAACTGTTAAAATCTTCAAATGAGGGTACTTCCGGTAGACGAATTATAATCAAAATGTAATCAGCTCTTCACATGGATGTAACGAAGAGGAATACGAAAGAATTATATTTTTTGGAATTGTAGTATTGGAGTTATTCCATACAGAAAATTTCTAGCAAAAGATCCTATATTTCCAGTAAAATTATAAGACAAACACACTTATGTCAATTGCACTTGACACTGACATCTTTAAATCAGAATATTCTTAATATAGTAGCTCTTTCCATAGCTGTCTACTTTATGAAACTTAATTTCTTTATAATTTTTAACTATATCCATTTAATATTAAGTATAAAATGCAGTATAGTATAGAGAATAAAATATTCTTTAATATTAATAATAACATTAAATGAGAAAAAATTATATTTAATATAGTTTTTTCAAGAAAAACTGTTAAAATCTTCAAATGAGGTTACTTCTGGTTGATTAACTGTAACCAAAATCTAATCAGCTCTTTATATGGATGTAACGAATACGAAATAATATAATATAATTTTTGAAATTATAGTATTAGAGTATTCGCAGACGAAATTTTTGTTACCCCCCCCCCCCACACACTCATAGTCACACACACATATACATACACTGGGGGACCCTGAAACGTGCTTATTGATTAAAAACTCACCATCAAATTTATTGACTAATATCTTCCTTACCTAAAGGTGACAGAAGGTGAAAACCGATCGTGCAAAAAATATGTTTCACCAAGAAGTGCCAACCACAAATTCAATCCAGTATATCCAAAGTTATATTATGTAATTTGATCATCAAAAACTTGTTAATCGCTACCTTACACAAAATGAAATGTTGTTTTTTATTGGAAAATAAATACCATTATTATTATTATTATTATATTATATTATATTATTGTAGCAATTTAGGTAGTATTTTTACATTGTATAATCTAAATACAGTACAGATTTTAGAAAAACTGTCATATAGTTAATCATCTCTTTAATCCACGGCTTAATTTTTTATTTTTAAAATAAATAATATCCAATTTATCAGGATGATTACTTTTCATCACCGTCCGAATCCTTTAATATTTTGATTCCAGTCCTGATTCCGTGGTCACCCTCCCACAGCTGGTTTCCAGTGTGATTGTCACCCCTGTTCGTTAAATCAACTGTAAAGGGTGTACAAGTTCGTTTGCATGTGTGTGTGCACACCGTCTGTCGCGGGAATTTTTTTAATGGAATTATATATTGAAATGTAAATGTTTACCCGACAGTCGGGCTGTTTAAACTTTCAATAAGCTTTTTGTATGAGTTGTGCTTTTTAAATTATAAATGAAAGATGGGTTTTAGTAGGTGTCACAGCAAAATGGCTTATTTTTATTGAAAGAATTCACAGTGTTTTTTGTGATTACTTTTTGCGAATACGTAAAATAAATGTGAATGTTTTAAAGTGATGCAATAACGATTTTTTATTCATATTCAAATTATGGAGGGTAAATACTGGATTATGCATGTGTGAACTTGTTTAATGCAATGATAATAGGGCCCTTCCAATGTTGTCAAACAGTTAAACGAGGATTACAATATTTTAGGGAAAATTTTACCCTAACGGCGACTAATCCTATATGACCATGAACATGATGTAATGTTAAAATAAATATTTATGCAATCAAATTAAAAATTCTCGGGGTATCTAAACGACCCCAGTCGCACATGTATTGGACCAAAGAACCCTTGTGCAGAAAATCAATTTTCAGAACTAAAATTTATTATATACAAATCATTTATAGAAACAAAAAAAAAAACAAGTGTATTAAACACACTGTAGTTCTAGCAATTAATTAACAACATTTAATATACAGGGTGTTTTTTTTTACGACACTATAAGTAGGTATCTCAGAAACGAATTTACGTTGTGTTATATCTTGAAATTATACCAATAGAAAAATTATGTTTGTACGCCACTGGATAAACATTATAATATTGTGACATTTTTATTTGAAACATTTTTCTCGATAACTGATAGTTTAGAAATAATTTGAAGACGAATAAAATAACAATAATCACGTTTTCGTCATTATCTAGTGAGCCATGCATGAAAAAATAATTTAATTGCTAGAACTACAGTGAATTTAATATACTTATCTGCTCCTCCGAAGACAACCTGTATATAATAAATTTTAATTCTGAAAAAATAACCTTCGGCACAAAACTCCTTGGTCCAATACATATGTAACTGTGCTCGTAAATAGCAGGCGCAAAGTTCTGATTGGATCTGGCTTATAAATGAATCCCCTTTCCCTTTATACCAATTTTTCCTCGTTATTACAATAGCATATTATCATAACTATTAAATTCGATTTGTCTAAGTAGGAATTTTAGGCTGTTCGCATTCATGGTCGGTCTCAATGCGCGGGAGGTATACAGTAATATACAGGCTGTACCGGGTGAATCATAAGTCTGTTCTTTTTAATAACTCGAGTATTTTAAATATTATGAAAAAAAAAATCAAACTATAGTTATTTATGATATAAGTGTTAAAAGTGACATTTTATTTTGTAAGAAGGAAGTTTGGAGCACGACATGAAGCGGAGTGATCCAAACCTTTGAACAAAATAAAATCACTTTTAACACGTATATCATAAACAACTATTGTTTTATTTTTTTCCATAATATTTAAAATACTCGAGTTCCACTTGAAAATACAAAGTTACAAACCATTGCGTGAAAATGAAACACCCGGTAGAAAAATATATACGGCAGATTTATAGACATTTTAATAATAAACAAACTTCGTTTGAAATTTTTTTCCATTATATTTAAAATAATCGAATTATTTAATAACAGACCGATGGCGCGGTTCAAATATTATCTTTACAGCCTTACAGCTTTGGCAGCATTCATAAGACAACAGCTTCTACTGTAAATCTGGTATTTTGGTACATAGTTAAAAATTTGTGTTTTTATATGGTTGCTGTTTATTATTCCACGTCCCTACTAATTTGATTATTATACAGTTAATTTTTTTCGATTTTTTTTTTGTTTTGAATAGTTATTAGAATATGATGCAGAATTTTTTTACAAGAAAGCAAGAAACTATGTAATTGTTCTACCTATTTAAAAACGCCTTCCGATGCACCATCCTATATATAAAAATAGTAATTAAAGAATCTCATACGAAATAAAGATTTTAATTCCACTAGTACTTGTAGTACTATTAAGATAAATAAAACTCATTTATTATAAAGGCATTTTACATACAGCGTGTAACACGAAAACCGCGCCGTAGGTGTTTAACATAGGAAAACAGATTTTCGTTGCCAGAGTGGCCTATTACTTTTAGAGAATTAAATTTTGCATCTAATTCATTAATCATATTTTATTTTGCATGTTTCGTAACCGAGCACTTTTATAAAAGTTACTTTTTATAGTGTTGGTTTTGAATTAAAATCACAAACAAATGTAATGACAATTTACCTGTCAGAAATTATAAAATATAATTTGCATCAAAATAATGCATTTTTATAATTAGTTAGACTCTAATAGATACAGAAAATTTGACAGATACGTTTTTGACAGGTCGATGAAGTGTGCAAAATAAAATATTATTACTGAATTAGACGCATAATTTAAGTCTCTAAAACATATATTTGAAGCATTAATGTCTAAAAAAATCTGATGTGGGCACTACACGACTTCCTTGTACACAAGACCAATATGAAGTATAGATCCAAGTATAAAATTGCACGTATTTGACGTAATTTGACATTAACATATTTTTTGTCCTAATCCATAGCAAGCTTCATTACAAAAACCAAAAAGTATATAAGTTTTAAATATACATATCTCACTTATACAAAGGGCTAATTTAATAATATTTGATGTGCTAGACGCATTTTAATTCTCTAAAACTTTTATTTGAAGCATTTATTTCTAAAATCAAAATGAAACCATTTTATTGAAGAAAAACTGTTAACAACTTCAAGTAATATGTCACTTCCGGTAAGCCAGTTTTAACCAAAATCTACTATGTTATTCCAATTGACATAAAAGTCTTATATACCAAATTTGAAAAGTTTTAGATAATATTTTAAAATAGTTTTTCATTAAAATCTATTATAGACTTGAAATAAAGTACCATTTCTAGAAATTATGTAATGACCAAAAAGAGAGGTGCACAACTAGATGTTATAGCAGTCCTAAATAGAAAATTTCAACTTTCTACGGCTTACCGGTTTGAGCTATGCGAGATACGTACGCACGTATGTACAGACGTCACGACGAAATTAGTCAAAATAAAATAAACTTTTGAAGATTTTCTTGAATGATAATCACCTACATTTCTTTGTCATTGTCTCAATTTTGACGTAATAATAAAGAATAAATAATAAATTTGCTCATCTCCTTTCTTAATATTCATATGTTCGTAAATTTCAACACTACGAGAACAGCGAGAGTAATTGGACGTAATCTCCTTTATTTGAACTGTCGTAAAAATTTAATAAAACCACGGAAATGTTAGTAAGTACATAAAATCGTTGAAATAATCCCCTCAATCTGTAGAGGGACAAAAATTTCAAATTGATTTAGCCAGCAAGATTTAACACGTACGGGAAAAATCCAATCACAGCCGTAACAATTGAAATAACGTTCCCTTGTTTGTTTTACTCCTCATATATTCCCATCTTTGTCTTTCCTCTCGTCCAGAAATCCTCCGCGTTGCTACCTCATGATAAAAGTTACGAATTCTACACCGCTCTTTTTCTAGATTATTTTTTATCATCGTTTCCTTTTCTTTCGCAGAAAACAAAGGATCTCCATTGCGTCTTATCTCTGTCTTTTTCTCCTTCATTTTGCAGGAGATAAGCAAGAGAGATGGAGTGATGACTCATTGTTTAGAATTTGCACCTCCTTGCAATAATACTGGGACGTTTATTCTGAAATTATTCGCATGGTGATGGCGTATTTTTCAAGAATGAGAATTTGTTGTAAATGAGGGAATAATATGGAATAATTGCTACAGGGAAAGATAAAATCCAATAGGCTTTTCCTGAAAATGAGGATTTTGGAACGGAAATGAATTTATTGTCACATGTCCCTTGTGGATTTTTTGTTTCTGTTACTGGTATCAGATACACTGCTTTCAAAAATAGGAAATATAGTTGTAATAATAAATTACTTCACCCATTTTATTGGATGGTGTACCACTTCAGTGTAGTGAAGTCATTAAAAGTTTAGGACTTGACATAGATAAAGATTTGAATTTTAGATCCCACCTAATAAAAAAGCTTCAAGCGGCTAGACTTAGACTTAGACCTCTTTATCAATTTAAAAACGTCCTCTCTTCTAATACGAAATTAAAAATGGTCAAGTCCTTAATCTTCCCGCTATTTGATTATTGCGGTTGTGTTTACGTTCCAAATTTATTTAAAACGGATAGGCAACGTATAACACTTTTTCAAAATGCCTGTCTTCGGTATGTATTTGGTGTACGTAAGTATGAACATATTTCTAACTATAGGCATAAAGCTAAACTCCCTTTCATTGAAGATCGTATTAACACTCTATATGTATGTTTAGTACACAAATTAGTAAAAACTGGTACACCTTCTTATTTATCGTCCAAGCTAACAAAAAAAGATTTTAAATATTCCCTACGTGGTTCTTCTTTGTTTAAAGTTCCCTCAATTAAGAAAAATAAAGTCCATGGTTCATTTTCGTATTTAGCTCCCAGTCTATATAATAACTTACCTTCGGATTTGAAGTTTTTATCTGTTAATACTTTCGAGCAGAAATTAAAGTTTCCAAAATGTATTTAAGTCTCCACATAGTTATAGTTGTTATTGTTACTGCTTCTTCATACTGTCTTTATATTCTTAATATTATTTTCATGTTATGTTTTTTCTTGTAAATTGGGTAAGGTGCTAGAACAGCTTTTAGCTGAACCTCGCCCTTAATGGTGTATTTTTTTTCTACCCATTAAAAAAGAATTTATTATTATTTATTTATTTAATAAACGCAATTTATAATTAACTAGCTGTATCCATTGCAAATATTTGCAACAAATAATATTAAGGAGTATTGTTACAAAATTATAAATTTGATGTATATTCTATTTTTGGAATTCTCTTTTACGATGTTTTTTAGCCACCACTGCTTTGTTGGATACATTGATACATAGGGAGAAGTTGAATTTTTGACATAATTCTATTAATAATACCTACATAAATCATTTAGGGCCAGTTTGTGAATAATTTTATTGCTAATTATTTGATGAGTAACTTTGGATATTATTGTGTTGTACAAATTTTAAAACAAACTGCAGCAATGTTCAGTTTTCTAAGAGATAAATACAGGTGTCTTGGAAATAGGAGGACATGGCTTAACCACAGATTCCTGGGCCCAAAATAAGATGATTTAACTAAATTTACCTTTATTCGGAAGTGCACCGTTAACCAGTATTCTACTTCAGTTTTTCTAATAAAATTAATTTTGCTTTTAATAACGAAACGCTTTGTTCGATTGAATGAAATTTAATATAACAATTCATATGGATATAGTTCATCTTTTAAGATGGTATTTGTTATTGTTAGTGAACCACTGGTGTACGAAACTTTGGTTGCAAGACCATGATTAGACCATAACTTTTTAATGACATTGGGTCGAATTCAGCACTCTTCTTTAACTAAAGAAGCTTATCTAAAAATAACAAAATAAAGAAAGACATATGCATCCTTACATTATTAAGAAAAAGATGCAAGTTGTTTCCATAGTCACTAGAGACGATCACTACATTAGTGATGAGTGCTGAATTCAGCCCATTGTCAATAACGTAAAATTATTGTTTTCTCAGAAAAATACATTCAATAGTAAACTTTTCTGTCTGTGCGTAAGTTGTGATATCTCTAACGCTTTAGACACAAAAAATAATGTAAATGACTGCGCTGTGCTTTGCAATATTTTAAAACTAGTAATATATCCGTTTGTTATAGGTTTTTACTGCCGTTATTATAATAAGACGGTTATGTAATGTTAGCTTATTCCTAAACAACTTGAGAAGATTGACACTAGAGAACACAGCAAAAGCACAGCAATGAGCAACCGTCAAACAATAAAACCCTTGAATAAAACAATGTGAAAGAGATTATGATATTTGACACTTAGTATAAGTTACCAAATTCACAAATATCAAAATCCCTGAAAACAGAGCTACAAAATAGACTTTCTAAGCGCGAAATGAAAAGAATAATAAGAAGAGTTGGTAGCAAAATAGTTAATCATAAACACCTTTTTGTAAGACGCTGAAGTTATGTAGACACTTAATTTGTATTTTATGATGTTTAAGTAAGTAATTAGGATTTAAAAAAAAAATTAAAAACATAATATGTAATTACATTTGAAAAACGAAAAACGTAAGAAATATGGAACTTTTAAAAAATAAAAACACTTTAATTCTGCAGCAGTGCAAAATAAGTGAGAGGTAGCATTATTTAAAAAGCGAAATTGAAACGTTATGCTTATAAAAACATAAATCAAAATTCACAAAATAAAATAATAACATTGCAGAGTGAAAGAGAAACTGGTTCCTAAACCTCTCGGATTACTTCCGGTTAACCACGTGGGGGAGAATGGAATAACTTGAAATAAGATATTCAAAACATCGTAAATCTGTGGAATTAACGGATTTGCAATTCCTATTAACGCCCCCTATTTTTAATTTAAAAAGCGTAGGTTTTAAATCTCTACTTCCCTGAGAATACCGCACGTCGTACTTTACGCAGCTCCACGATTTTGCAATTATGGAGAGCGGAATTCAATAACAGCTTTTATTCTTAAAATAACAAACAGTTTGATCATATTGACATTGAACTTGGTTTACATAGGAAACACTAGACTTCAACTTTTCTGTACTAGGAAAAGTATATCCAAATTTTAATTGAATATTTCATACACGAAAATCGCTTCATTGTTAAACCTATTCTATTTTGGTCAATTTTTGATTCAATGAAATATTTTTCAGGTTGTAAAATTATTGTAGAATAAACAAAAAGTAATAGAGGACAACACTAACATAATCTGAACTATGATATGATATGAATGTTCTTGCGTAGGTCTTTTATTAATTCTATAGAAACATGTTTAGAC